>OVBJ01000047.1:0-136424 GCA_900406535.1 Noccaea bulbosa
CAAAACCATGCATAATATGATGCTAAATGTATGCAAAAGTTGAGTATATCAGAAACCCACGAGGGTCTATCTATGATGAGAAACCTACGAAGGTTAATCTACAAAAAGTGACCCAAGGGAGCTACCTACAAGGAGTGACATACGAAGAACTATCTATGAGGAACGACTTACAACGAACGACCTACATCGATCGTACCTTGACAGAGCTTAGTTATAGATCGACCTACGATGATCGATCTACGAAGGGCGACCTACGCCGAATGACATACGAAGGTCAAGCTACAATGAACAACTTATGGCTACGAGCTACCTACGAGGGTCTACCTACGATAAGAAACCTACGAGGGTCGATCTACGAAGAGTGACCTACAAGGATCAACCTACAATGATCGATAGACGATGAGTGATAGACGATATTCTCTTAAGTTGATCAATAGAGAGATTAATTGTAGCTCGATATTCGATTGATTAATAAGATGATCTTCTCCTTCGTCATTCCGTTTTACTGTACTTGCGAACAGGTTAAAATTTGCTGAAACAGTCATACTCCAGGTGCGTAGGCCTGCGTAGCCACGTATGGATGGTCAAATCGATTTGTTTGAGCTGAATTGATCTCAAAAGTATATTTGAAAGTTTTAAAACGCTTTGATTCTACTATTATTGTTTTCGTCAAATGGTTTAGCTGTTTCTGTTTTTGGAAAATCACACAGCCAATCCTACAATCAAATAAATCGCATTTTTTTCTAATTCAGTATGCAAACCAAACCTTACCAAGCTAAATTAAATTTCTGTTAAAACTACAAACACTCAAGCCAATAATCGGATTTGAATCCACTTCCACTACTCCCCGAGACATCGCATATGTGATATGTAAAATATTCAAAATTCAAACCCTTGATTTTTCTTTTTGCTCTTCTTAATATATAACACGATGTTAAGAAAGTGTAAGCAAGCAATGAAATAATGCCAGTGGAATATAATCAAAGGGGCAAAAGGGAAACAACATGCACCAGCCATCTAAGGACTTGCAACTTTTTCAGTTTTGAAATTTGAAAAGGGTAATAAAAGACATGATTAAAACAACTACATGATTTCGAATTCATATTTGGCGGCAGAGATTAAATATTTAATTGGTTTGCTTCAACCTCAAAGATCCATGGCGCAAGCAAATATCATGTCTAATTAATGATCTAATTTAATCTTTAAGAAGACATTTAGTCTACCTTAAAGCAAAATGACACTTATCTTTTTCCTTCACCCATGCGATACTCTATTAAATTTGAGATTCGAATTTTCCACGGTACAAATGGGCCACGTAATGTTCTCGTAATCTCAACACGGATTATTATTTTAAGTTTTCTTTTCCTTTTTTTTTTTTTTTTTTTTTTTTTTTTTTTTTTTTTTTTTTTTTTTTTNAATAGCTTATGTGTTAAGCTAATATTCAAAGATGGTATGCTCTAAAAAGCGATCATCGGTCGTTACACACTTTTCTCGTAATGAAATCAATTATGATCTTATCGAAAAAGTGCTTTTCATTACCAACAAATTAAACATATGGTTTTCTTATCTCAGTACCTATGGGCTCATAAATAATATTTATGTGTTAATTATGCATAAACCAAGGCCCGTTAAGATAACAATAACATACGCCTGATAATAGTGGGCCTGCCTGAGAAAACAAAAGGTACAAAACGGTACCTTTTGTTGTCGTCTTAAAAGAAATTTGCCGCTGTATTTTTTTTTTTTATTCGTCCGGCTTTCAATTCGTCTGCTCAGAGATTTGACGCTCATTTGTCTTCCTCTAGTAGACTAGTAGTTGCAGACAGCAAATTAGCAATGGCGTCTGACGCGGTAGCAGATCATGATACAAGTAAGAAAACTTTCGATTTATCTCCGGTTTCATAAGATGCTTCGCTTTCAGAATTTGGAACTGTTTGTATTGTTTTTCATTTATTTTTTTTTGTTTACCGGTGGTTTGGTTAGAGTTAGAAGCGGATTCAGGGATGTTGACCAAAAAAAAAAAAAAAGAAGCGGATTCAGGGAAGAGAGTTGCAGTAGTAGGTGCAGGTGTAAGGTAATTTCCACCGAGAGAATCATCTCTTGCATTGTATTTCGTCTCTATTGTGCTATGAAATTCTGCTGATTATCCTAATTTTTCATCAACTTTCCGGGTTTTGGAGTCTGATCTGTTTCTGGGTTCTTCGCTCCGAGTTTTTTTAATTGTCAATTTTTGTTTGGATAAAGTTCCTCGAGCGGAAATGGTCAACGGAGTCGCTCACGATGCGTTGTTTTTGTCAATGCTTTTGATTGTTTGTTTGGAAGTGGGCTTGCGGCGGCTTACAAGTTGAAGTCGAGGGGTTTGAATGTGACTGTGTTTGAAGCTGATGGAAGAGCAGGTGGGAAGCTGAGGAGTGTGATGCATAATGGCTTGATCTGGGACGAAGGAGCAAACACTATGGTATTTGTTGTGTTACTTCTTTAGAACCATCAGCACAAATCTGCTTTCACTTGGTCTTGATCCGGTGTGGCTGCATGTGCAGACTGAGGCTGAGCCAGAAGTTGGGAGTTTGCTCGATGATCTTGGGCTTCGTGATAAACAGCAGTTTGTGAGTACTTTCTGTGGTTCGTGGATGTTCTTACATTGCCCCGAGAGACATACTTGTTATTTTGTTGACTTGCTTTGTGTGTCTCACATTCTCACCCAAGAGCATTCTTCATTGTTTCAGCCAATTTCACAGAAGAAACGGTATATTGTGCGGAATGGTGTACCTGTTATGGTAAGTCCTACTTGTTTCCTTTTTTTCTTATGGTTGCTGCTTCTTCATGTGATAAAGTGTTCTTGTCTAATCTATGATGCTGATATGTTCTCTATCTGCATGCTAGATACCAACCAATCCCATAGCGTTGGTCACTAGTAGTGTCCTCTCTGCCCAATCCAAGGTACATTTAAGTGCACTACACTGACAAGACTTGTCAAAGAGATCTTGATGGTTATTTGAGGCATATTATTTTTACCGTGTTTAACTTTCTGGGGACTGCCACCAGAAACTACAACCTCTCTTCTACCAAACTGCTTTTATCTTATCAGTATATCTAAAGAATCCCTAAAAGTACTAGTTCTTATGTGCAGTTTCAAATCTTGCTGGAACCATTTTTATGGAAGAAAAAGGACTCGTCCTCAAATGTGTCAGAAGCATCTGCAGTAGAGAGGTGAGTGTTTTTTTTTTCTCGCCAAGACTTTCAGCAATCTCAAATCTCAATCGCATAAGGTTATAACTTCAATTTCACTTCCCTTTTTTTTTTCTTTTTCTGGTTGTAGTGTAAGCGGGTTCTTTCAACGCCATTTTGGACAAGAGGTTTGTTGCTACCTACTCCTAGATTTGGATTGAATCATTCTACTCTCACCCTTTTGTTTTGGTTCACCTTTCTCTGCATGTGTCAAGACCAATTGTGTAATATTTAAATAAATTTCAGACGTCTGAGATTTTCCTTTCGTGTGTCCCTTTTTATGTATCTTGTTTGTAAGGTTGTGGACTATCTCATCGACCCTTTTGTTGGTGGAACAAGTGCTGCGGACCCTGATTCCCTTTCAGTAAGTAACTTTTCACTGAACAGATCGTCTTTGTTTTAAAAATTATTGTTTGGTGTTCCTCATTTTTATCTTCCTCCCTACGATTTATGATCAGATGAAGCATTCTTTTCCAGATCTCTGGAATATAGAGAAAAGGTACTTTCTCGTGTAACTATACTATATGCAATGAGTTCTACTTGAAGAATACTTTCAAGTTTTATTTCTCTGTTGATAGTGCGATGCAATCAGGTTTTGAGTTGGCCATTCCTTGAATCGTGTCATTTTATGCTCGGTAATATCAAAAGTGATTTGGTCTCTTGATGTATAACATGATAGGCACATAAGTTTTACTGACAAAGACAGCATTGTAAATAACAGTAGCTCCCGTATTTTGGGATTGGCTTGAGTTTTACCTGGTTCTGTACTTCGATATGCTCATTTTATGGCGATGAACTCTTTAAGCGTTCTCCGGTTAATTGCTCAAAAAATTATATTCTTTTTCAGTTTTGGCTCTATTATAGTAGGTGCAATCAGAACAAAGTTTGCTGCTAAAGGTGGCAAAAGTGGCGAAACAAAAAAGGGTTCGCGCAGTTCATTCTCTTTCAAGGGGGGAATGCAGGTGATGCTTTGTCAATGAAAGCCAGAAATTTTATCATACAAACAAATATTTCTTGCCGTACTTCTCATCTTCTTCTTCCTCTGTTATACTTGTCGTTAATATGTTTCCACTTTGGGATATTGCAGATTCTTCCTGATATGTTGTGCAAAAATCTCTCACATGATGAGCTCAGTTTAGACTCCAAGGTTCTCTCTTTGTCTTACAATTCTGGATCAAGACAGGAGAACTGGTCATTATCCTGTGTTTCTCATAATGAGACGCAGAGACAAAACCTCCATTATGATGCTGTAATTATGACGGTTAGTGGTATTTTTGACGGATGTGAGATGAAAATTACAAAACCTCTCACCTGACAAGAAGTTTATGTACCATAGGCTCCTCTGTGCAATGTGAAGGAGATGAAGGTCATGAAAGGAGGACAACCCTTTAAGCTAAACTTTCTGCCGGAGGTAATTGTGTTTTATCCAATTTTCATAAGTTTATGTTTGAGAGTATTAGGCCTACATCGTTGCCTTAGATTTTCTACTCTAAATACTGATTAATGAGAACCTTAATGTGAAATAAAAAAACTTCCTCGCATGATTAACTGTTTCTTATATGTACTATTTATTCCATGGTAATTGCATCACGATACTTATCTTGTTTATTACTCAGATTAAGTATATGCCCCTCTCGGTTATAATCACTACATTCACAAAGGAGAAAGTAAAGAGACCTCTCGAAGGTTTTGGGGTACTCATTCCATCTAAGGAGCAAAAGCATGGCTTCAAAACTCTGGGTAACTTGTTGGTGTCTTAGGCCATATTTCAAGCATATAGCGCTGTATTTCTCTTTCTACAAATATCAACACTTTCATACTCCTCTATACACAGGTACACTCTTTTCCTCGATGATGTTTCCAGATCGTTGCCCTAAAGACCTTCATCTGTATACAACTTTTATTGGTGGGAGTAGGAACCAGGAACTAGCCAAAGCTTCCACGTAAGAGAAATCTATCTGCTCACGTTTTTTTTTTTCCTAGTTTCTTACTTCACCTGATTCGGACTAAATTTATTTTTTGGTTCTATCTTTGTAGGGATGACTTAAAACAAGTTGTAACTTCTGACCTTCAGCGACTGTTGGGGGTTGAAGGTGAACCCGAATTTGTCAAGTACGTGGAGTTTGGAGATTTTTTCATTTCATCGTTTTAGTGTATGAAAGAGGAGACTGCGATTATAAATCAACAATATATGTTTATCGCAGCCATTTCTATTGGAGCAAAGCATTCCCGTTGTATGACAGAAGCTATGATTCAGTCATGGAAGCAATAGACAAGATGGAGAAAGATCTACCCGGATTCTTCTACGCAGGTTACTTCAGTTAAAGTTTCAGTCTCTTAAAAAGAGAGCATCAAATACATAATCCGTGATGATGAGTGTAGTCCATCTATGGACATGAGATGTTTCACTGCAGTTATTTATCTATTGTGCACGGACCAAAATGAACAGGTAATCATCGAGGCGGGCTCGCTGTTGGGAAGTCAATAGCATCAGGTTGCAAAGCAGCCGATCTAGTGATCTCATACTTGGAATCTTTCTCTAGTGACAAGAAACCAGAGGAGAGCATCTGAGCATTGCCAAGGTTCGTCCTTTTTAATCACTTAGTTTGTAAAACTTGTAAAATGCAACAAGCCGTGAGATTAGCCAACAAACTCAGCAAAACCCATATTCTCATAAGACTTACTAATTCCATCGTAAACGATGCATATAATGTTTGGTCTGTTTCCTTGTTGCATCACTGGTCTCGAACATGATAGCGTGGGGGATTTTTGGATTGAAGAATCTCTAAAAACAAATTACTGATCTTGTCTTATCTTGAAGTCGATCTCATTTCTGTTCTCTAGACAAGTTGGAGAGAAACTTGTTTGGTTTTTGGTGAAGGGGCCGTTGATGTTTTGCTTGCTTATTTTGATAAGATCGATGTTTTGCTTGTTGCTTCTCCAAAACCAAAAAGGCAAAAACCATGAGATGGTTCCAAAATGGTAGTATCTTAATGTCCAGGTCTCCTCGTCGCACATGCTTTTCCCATTCCCATTCATGGACTCTTCTGTATTGTCTTATCTTTCTCCTATAAAGCCTCCTCTGTCTTCAACCCAAATTTTCTTTGTTAAGTCCATTTTGATACTTAAGCAGCATCAATATTAGCGCCTGCATTGTTCTAATCTTTTTGTTCCTTTTATGGTGTAGATTGAATACTTTAAAAATAGGACAAAAATGAATAAATAACTACGCCGGTAACTAGGATGATGACTCTTTAGGTGAATTTTGTTGGTAATGGTGTAACAGTATCTATACATCATGAGTCGAATATAAGTAAACAGTAATACCATGAAACGAAATTATAACTTCATAAGTGTTCGTCAAGTTTGACACATCAATTGCGATTCACAATTGTCAATTTAAGTAACAGTTTCTTTTTTTTTTCTCAAATTAAAATGAAGAACCATCTTAAGTTTTCATATTTGTGAAAATAGTAATGCATGTGAGACAGAAAAATATATTAAATATGATTGTCCCGTCTCTGAGAGTACAGCAGCTCGTGTGACCCACTATGTGGACCCACAAGTTTTTAACCTTTTCTGTTCTTTTTTCTTCTTCCTTTACCTTTAACAAAGCATAATCACTACCTTTGCCTGCGAGAAAAAGACCTTATAATTAGAACTGGGCACAAGGTAACTACTTTTTTTTTTTTTTTTTTTTTTTTTTTTTGNCCTTATACAAAAATAGATTCGCCACTTGTCTTATGAAATACTCCTTCCGTTCCCTTTTAATGACTTTTTAAGCCAAATTTTATTGTTCCATAAAGATAAATATTTTAGGTTTTCGAGGCATTTTTTCAGAATTCAATAAACATTAATTGTATTTGTTGGATTTTTATTAATTTAAAATTATAAAAAGTTGTTTTATTGCAAAAAACTATATAAAAGTGATTAAAAATTAATTTTTTCTTAATATATATGAAAACACTATAAAATATATCTTTAAAAAATGGAGAGAGTACAAATATTTGTGATTGTAAGTACTTGCCAAAAATTAACCAAATAACCCACTTTACTTTGTAATCCACAAATTTTCTATATATAAAAAAAAGTACTTGTCTTGTATTGTCTATTATTGATTTATTTTACAAAAAAAAACAAATATTGAGTTACATTCAAAAGAAAATATTTTTGGTTGTCTCTACTCGACTATTATACTATAGACCTATAGTATATTGGACTTTAAAGTATTCACTAGAAAAATACGAATGAGGCAAGTATCGAAAAAAAATACAACTTGCAATTTGTTGTGTACTTGCAAATATCTAAAATTGTGTGTACTTGCAAATATCTAAAATTTCTTACTTGTTACCTACCTTATATAGAATAAGTATTTATTTGCAACAAGACGGATCAAAATAGATCATTTTTGAGCAAATAATGGATATTTATTTCCAGTTCTACTTATAATGCCACAAATCTAAAGGCTCTGCTTTATAGTATATACACAACTAAATTAATGTTCGCGTCACATCATTATTATGTATGCTACAAATTAAACATTGTGGATTTCTTATTTCTTAAGATGGTGTTTGATAAAGTTATCTTCGTAGATATGCTATTATATAGTTGGGAAAGATATTATTTATTGCCATATCTGCCCGCCCTTCAACGGAAGCTACTTCTACCGAACATTGTTTTTCGTAGAGCAAAAGCTTCGTTTCGTCATATCCTCCCGTCGGTATCGTAGAAGGGCAGTTTGGTGAATTAACAAGACATGGAATCTAATCACACACATAAATCAATGTTTAAAACTAATAAACGAAGATGGAAGACGAAGAAGGGACATGTGTTAGCGGGCATCTTCTATCAGTCAGTCAACCAAAGTCCCAAATTGCTTTTCCAAACACTAATAAACAATTTATCATCAAATCAACATTTAAATTCAAATATCATCTGTTTTCACATTTTTTATTATTACTAGTATTACTTTACATACAGTAATGAAGAAAAGAGAAACACAGACAATTTGGTCATTAAAAGGAACAAAGTTTCATCAAATTGAGTGCACATTTCTTGCTTTATGATTGTTTCTGATGACCCACATTCTCAACTTACTGAAGAAGAAGAAAAAGATTCTTTGAAATCTCTTCTTTTGTCAAGTCTCTCAGATAAAAATACAGAAGCCGCCATTAATGCTGCTCACCCCTCTGTCATCAATGCTCTTATCACCTTCCTCTCTAGCTTCCCCAATCTCTTTCTCGTCTATGTGTTAATCCGACAAACACACACAAGAACACCCAACAACATTCTCATCCACAATTTATGCATTTGTTCTCACTCTCTTCTTCTTCTTTCTTTTTGTTTTCCTGACTTATTTAGGGATTTTATTATAAACTCGTTTCCTTGGAGTTTTCTCGAGAGGAGCGTCTGGGATCACGAGCTGAGTTTCGTTTCTTTGACTAGCCGTTCCTCTTTGAGTCAAGTTCTTCGTCTCCAGAGTTTTTTTGTTTTGCAAACACTTTGTGTGTGAAATTTCAAATTCTAAAGCAAAAAACACTTCACAGAATCCAAATCTGCTTCTCTTCATAGGGTTTTGTTTCCTTTCTGCTAATTTATCATGGTTCATTCAAAAGTCCTGCCTTTGCTCTTTCTTTCATGGGTTATGTTCTTACAGTGCACCCATCAACTTCAAAACTCTCAGACCCAGGTCCTGTATCAGCTTAGGAAGCATCTGGAATTCCCCAAAGCTCTGGAATCTTGGGGAAATTACTACGGAGACTTATGTCAAATCTCTGCAACCGCTCATATGAGCATCTCCTGTGAAGGTAATTCCATCACGGAGCTTAAGGTCATGGGGGACAAGCTTTTAAAACCATTTGGTATGTTTTATGGGTCTTCTCTTCCAAACCACACTCTGTCTCAAGCTTTCTTAATTGATTCTTTTGCCACCACATTGACAAGGCTTACAAGCTTGAAGGTTCTTAGCTTAGTGTCTCTAGGAATCTATGGTGAGTTCCCAGGGAAGATCCATCGTTTGGATTCTCTCGAGTACTTGGATTTGAGTTCGAATTATCTCTTTGGTTCTGTCCCTCCTGATATTTCCAGATTGGTTAAGCTTCAAAGTCTGATTCTTGATGGAAATTACTTCAACGGCAGTGTTCCTGACAAGTTGGATTCCTTGACCAATCTTACTGTTCTTAGTTTAAAGAACAATCGGTTCAACGGTCCGTTTCCTTCTTCAATTTGCAGAATTGGAAGACTAGCAAATCTTGCTCTATCACACAACGAGATTTCTGGTAAATTGCCTGATCTCAGCAAGTTAGAGCATCTGCATATGCTGGATCTAAGAGAGAATCACTTGGATTCTGAACTACCTGTGATGCCTAAAAGATTAGTTACTGTTCTACTGAGCAAGAACTCTTTCTCAGGCGAGATTCCTAGAGGTTTTGGCGGTTTGTCTCAGCTTCAGCATCTTGACCTGTCGTTCAATCATCTCACTGGAACTCCATCTCGTGTCTTGTTCTCCTTGCCAGACATTAGTTACTTGGACTTGGCATCTAACAAGCTCAGCGGGAAGCTACCACTTAATCTGACCTGTGGAGGCAAACTCGGATTTGTGGACTTGTCGAATAACAGATTAATTGGTACCCCTCCCCGTTGCTTGGCAGGCGCTTCCGGCGAGCGAGTTGTTAAGCTCGGTGGAAACTGCTTGTCCATAGTTGACAGTCATGATCAGCATCAAGAATTTTTATGTGAAGAAGCTGAAACTGAGGGAAAACAGTTACAAGGAAGACAACTTGGGACTTTAGTTGCTGTCATTAGTGGATCTGTTCTTGTTCTTGTGCTGTTTGCATTAGGACTCCTCTTCTTATGCACAAAGCGCTCCTGCTGTTGTTGTTGTTGTTCAAGTGGAAAGGCAGTGCCGAAAACTAGGCTTAAGGTTGTGACAGATAATTCACACACCAGTCTCTCCTCTGAAGTCCTTGCTAGTGCAAGTGAGTAACTTCGACTCAAATTTGTACACTTTTTGCCTGCTAGCAATTGTCTTTCAGGTCTAATATCCTTGCGCGGTTTCTTCTTGCAGGGTTAATCTCTCAAACTGCAAAGCTAGGTGCGCAAGGTGTGCCCTCATGCCGGTCATTTTCTTATGAAGAGTTAAAGGAAGCCACAGACGATTTTGATTCATCGCGTTTCTTAGGTGAAGGCTTCCTTGGGAAGGTATATTTCGTCTAATGCAAGATTGATTCTTGTGACCTCGCCATCAGTCTTTTGCTTTAACCCTACTTGTTTTTTTTTTTTTTTTGTTTCTAACAGCTATACAGAGGAACATTGGAAAATGGAAGCTCCATAGCTATAAGATGTTTGGTTTTATCAAGGAAGTTCTCCAGCCAGAGTATCAGAGGTCACTTAGATTGGATGGCTAAGCTCAACCATCCTCATCTCCTTAGCTTCTTGGGCCATTGCACTCATAACAGCGTAGAGCACGATCCTGCAGCGACCATACTCTACCTTGTATATGAGTATATGCCTAACGAAAGCTATCGCGCGCATCTATCAGGTCAGATTGGCATAAGTAGTAAACTCAAAAAATTAGAATTGAATCAGTGTACTTGGAAACTCAATGTTGTTAGAATATTGTAGAATCTTGCTCGGAGAAGATCCTAACGTGGCCAGATCGCCTAGCAATTCTGATTGAGATAGCAAAGGCCGTTCATTTTCTTCACACTGGTGTAATGCCTGGTTCCTTCAACAATCAGCTGAAGACAAACAACATTTTGCTTGACGAACATAAGATTGCAAAGCTCAGTGACTATGGAATCTCTACCATCACTGAAGAGAACGAAAAGCTCGAGGTTTGACCCATTTCCCCCTCTCTCTCTTTGTTCTCCGTTTTGTATTCTCTTCTTTGATACTAAGAAAGGACTCTACGTTGCTTTTGCTTCTACATTTAGCAGACAAAGTCAGAAACCCACAAGTCAAAGTATGTATCTTTTCTCCTTCTACTGCAAAACTCCATAGCCTTTAGCAGAATCTAATTCAAATTTAATTAAATTACTTGGGGATCATGCAGGAAAGTGGCTAAGACAGAGGACGATGTGTACAACTTTGGATTCATACTTTTGGAATCTCTGATAGGACCATTGCCCACTACAAAAGGAGAGTCCTTTCTTCTCAATGAAATGGTAACAAACAGAAAAAGCTTCATTATATTGTTTGATTGAAAACAAGTTAGTGAATAGCTGTTCCTGCAATGTTACGTTTTTGCAGACGTCATTTGGGAGCCAAGACGGTCGACAGAAAATAGTGAATCCAACGGTCCTAACAACGAGCTCGCAGGAGTCCTTAACGATTGCGATCTCAATCGCCAACAAATGCGTTCTGCTTGAACCTTCGGCAAGACCTTCCTTTGAAGACGTGCTCTGGAACTTGCAATACGCAGCTCAAATGCAGTCTGCCGCAGACGCTGAACGCAAATCCGACACGTCGTCGTGAATCCGGACGCTAATGATTGATAGTTTTTCTTTTTCGGGTTTTAAAATGTAAATTTTAACAAGCTTCGTTTGTCAGAAAAAACAAAGTAACACCTTTGCGAGTAAAAAGCATAGTTCCTTCTACTAAATTTGCTTTCTTTAAATAATGTGTGTGTTTGGTTGAAGAGATATTTGAGTTGGTCGTTGGAGAGAAATAGAGAATTGAGGTAGGAGACATGCCAAATTCTGTACCAACTGTAAATTTTCTGAAATAAATCATTTTTTTTTTTTTTTACCGATAAACCGGTTCACCAGCTAAGTATCATTGCAATTGGATCGACTCTATAAAGCGATTCCACGTTTACATAATATAGGCCCATTTACAGTCGTATATTTGGCCCGCTCTTTGGTGATAGGCCATAAAATGTGGTCGTCTAGAATAGACCGACGTAGATGTCAGTGCATAAAACTGTGGATATTGATAAGACCCCACATTCGAGGAAAAAGACGAAGCATCACTTGGTAAACTAAAATATCGACTTATATGAGAAAAGAGAAGAAAGAACAAGTATGATGTATAAGTTGAAAGACACATTTTCCTCGTATAGCTTTTGGAAGTGAGTTCTTTTTCGTTTAAGTGTGTTAGACACAAACTTAACAGTTTCGTCGAATCACTATCTTAATCCAGAAATAAGCATATCTCTTGGGAAAAAAAAATCTCTTAGCAAAAAGCTTTCTGAAAATACATTTCTGATGATGAAGTGGTCCACACAAAACATTTGCATACAGATACAGTAGAATTGGATCCGGATTGTAACGAGTTTACACGCTTGATACGATATCTTTATAATAGTGTGCCTAGGGAGTAGGGATGATAGTGTTGAAATGTGAACACCAAATATGAAAGGAAGACTTGGTTATTTGGAGCATTGCGTACCCTGTAAAACCAAAAAATATTGTGTACCCCGCATTATTTATACTTCCTCCTCCGTTCCTTTAAGATAAATTTTCTAGTGTTTTCTAATTTGTATAGGTTTTTGCAATCAAATAACTTTTTCTAATTTTAAACCAATAAAATTCCAACAAATACAATTAATATTTATTGAAATCTGAAAAAGTGCATCAAAAAGCTATAATATTTAGAGAAATTGCAAAAAACAACAAATAATGTTTAGAAAATTCATTAAAAAGAAATGGAGGGAGTATTATCTAAACTAAACATGTCTCGACTCTGGAGGCTCTTTTTTACAAAATTAAAATAAAAACTTGTATTCTTGACAGTTGACTTGACACTATAGGCTTAGGGTGTGAAATGGAAGAAAATCAATGAGGAAGTGAGATTTTTAAAAGAAAAACTTGTGTTAAGTTAAGAAGAAAACAAGTAACGGAAGCTGAAGTCACACTCCACTTATCCGTCCCTACAGCATCTCTGAGGGCCTTTAACAGTTTCTTCTTTCGTCCTAATTTGTTTTTGTCATACTTCTCACAAAAAAAAACAAAACGTGTATGTTAGTATGTTACTAAATCATTTCCATGTTTTTTTTTTTTCCTTTTTCTTACCAGTATTAGAGATCTCCGAGAATTATATGTGTATGTTGATTGTAATTTGTAATCAATATATTAGCACATTAATTTCTAAATATATAATTGTTTCTGATAAATACTAGCCAGACTTACTTGAATAATTAAGGAGATATATTTCCTTGTATTTTCTACATTGTGGGAGTACTTTTCTTTTCAGAAAGTCATTCTAATTTTTCCTTACTAAAATTTTTCTTTTATTCTGTTTTCATCTGATTAATATCATATATACATATCTATTAATTATAATTTGATGAATACATATTACAGTTTAAATGAAATGACGACCTTCTGGATTTGTTGACGAGGTGTTTCTCTTGGAGGCAAACATTTGGAGAAAAAAGTTCATTGAGGATTCTGTTTTTCTCTGACCAATCAACGTGGAAGCAGTAGAGATTTTGTTCAGTTACGCTTCGTTCACTAGAACTAATCACTAGGACGAAGGGAAAGACGAAGAAATTAAGTTTACAGGAAACAAATGAAACAAAAGTTTCTAGTCATCAACATAATTCATGAGGAATGATTATAACGCAATTTTATACTTAAAAAAGAAATGATAGATACAAGCTAGTCATTACAACATATTCGGTAAAAGATAAAATACAATTAAATGAAAATCTGAATTTTAAACTTTAAATTAAATTTCGACTTTATCCAAAAATTTATATTACAGTCCATTTAATTACACTGGTCTCAGTTCCACATTGTACTTCAGCGGAGCCTAAAAGAAGGTGACTCGCGTCAATGTTTCCAAAAACAAAATGCTTCAATTCTTTGACTTCTAAACTTTTTTAAAACCAAAGTTGATGATATATTATACGTGGACATACCAAACAAAAGTGGGAACATCAATTAACATCCTTTTCCACTGGTGCCTGTCATCCCTTCTCTATATAAAAACCCTTTCGTTTTATATTCCAAGAACGAGACACCATCCGTCTATCTCAGTCGCCGGTTCGGTTATGGTTTCGTCCTGTTCAATCAGTTTACCCTTATGGGCCTTAATCTTCTTCGCCCTTTCCCTTAATCCCATCGAAGCTCGTGGACCCGTCGGCTTGCTTACCGGAAAGCCCCCGCAGAGGACTGCTTCTGGCGGCATATGCGCTTCTTCTGTGCGCATATTTGGTTACAAGTGCGAAGAACATGATGTAAATATGATATTCTATTATAATATATTGTAGTTAATGATGATTAATTAATAGTTATTTAGAAGCATATATATATATATATATATTAACTGATAGAGCTGTGACTTTAATTGTTTAATTATGAAGGTGGTGACTAAAGATGGGTACATATTAAATATGCAAAGGATACCGGAAGGACGAGCCACCAGCGGTGGCTCAAAGAGACAGCCTGTCCTCATACAACATGGAATTCTTGTCGTAAGTTTATCTCTTCTTTACCCTTTTGCACCGCATTATCCGTTTATTCATTTTTGTATTTAAGTGGTTGTAATTAAATTGCATTTTTGCATTCCACCAAAAAAATTAAGGCGGGGTTGGTTTTAACCATAAAGCGATTGATTTTATTTTTTCAAAGTAATTAGAAAGATAAAGTGGAAAGTGACGTCAAGAAAACATGAGGAAAACATTATCAGGTGTCAGGTGAAAACCCTTGTACCATTTTTCAAAAGTAAAGTAATTATACAAATGTAGCAAGGAGTAAGGATAATTTCTATATGCATACGTTTATTTTAAGAGGATAAACATATTTATATGTGGGCTAATTAAGACCAACGTATATGCTTCTGGTTCTGGTGCTTGCCTCGTGAACATATGTACACGTACACATGTGTACATCTTTATTGTGTATATGTTTGTTTGTTTATTTGAATGTGAAAGGAAATGTCGTTTATACTCTCTACGTGCGAGTTTAAACTTAGACGTAAGATTCAATTAATATTTGCGTATCTTGTATAGCAAAAAAGAAAGAGAGAGAGAGAGAGATGGAGAGAGCATGAGTGTAACATGTGTGTCCACCAGATAAAGTAATAAATCGAGCGTTACTAGAAAGTTAATTGAAATATAGTCAACTGAGAAACAGCTTTTCTGGTGTGGGATAATGTTGTATATATACGTATTTTAACTATAAATCTCTAACAGAATAATCACGGAAACAAAGTATAAAACATTGGAGATTGCAAAGTTATAAGAAAATAACGAATTGAATGTGCAGGATGGAATGTCGTGGCTATTGAATCCAGCGGATCAAAATCTGCCGTTGATTTTAGCTGATCAAGGATTCGATGTGTGGATGGGGAACACAAGAGGGACTAGATTCAGCAGAAGACACAAGTCCCTTGACCCTAATCAACGGGTCCGGTTTAACTTACCACTCTTTAACCAATGGATTTCATTCGTTTTTACTAAGTAAACCGAGATTTAACCCTTGGCACGTTGCACGTAGGCTTTCTGGGACTGGACGTGGGACGAGCTCGTGAGTTTTGATCTGCCTGCAATGTTTGACCATATCCACGGCCTAACAGGCCAAAAGATTCATTACCTCGGACACTCCTTGGTGGGTTCAAACTCCAACGTCATCACCGTCAACATATTACTATTAAAAATTGAATATTAGTAAAAATGTCTTTTACAAAAAAAAAATATATATATTAGTAAAATGATATAATTTTTTTTTTGGAAAATATCAGGGGACTTTGATAGGATTTGCGTCGTTCTCGGAGAAGGGATTGGTGGATAAACTGCATTCGGCGGCGATGCTCAGTCCTGTTGCTTATCTCAGCCACATGACCACCGTCATCGGCGACATAGCCGCCAGAAGCTTCCTCGCCGAGGTCCCTAGGTTTTTTTTTTTTTTTTTTTTTTTTTTTAAATTTATAAAAAATGTGCCTATACTTATGAAAACACAACTCGGTTATTGTCTAGGCCACCGCCATTATTGGAGTGGCAGAGTTTAACCCCAAGAGGTAACTCTTTACATTTTTTGTTAATATAGCTATTTGTTGTTGGCTTTGTTTGTTGAATACAACACAATGACCAAACAAATTTGGCAGTGGAATAGTAGGGGCTTTTATAAAGGCTATATGCCTTAAAGCGGGGATCGACTGTTACGACTTACTCTCTGTTATCACAGGTAATGCGCAACAACTAAATTCAAATCACCAATCAAGCCACTGATGAATTATTTATTAATTAGTTTAAAAACACAGGCAAGAATTGTTGCCTTAACGCATCAACCATTGATCTGTTCCTGGCGAACGAACCTCAATCTACGTCCACCAAGAACATGATCCACCTTTCTCAAAGTAAGTAACACAAACATATTCCACTCTTTTTCTATATTTATGCAAAACTTTTTACGTATATTCTTGAAATTTTTATAGCGGTAAGGGACAAGGAGTTAAGAAAATACAACTACGGAAGTGGTAAGAGCAACACGAAACATTACGGTCAAGCGTTGCCGCCGGCTTACAACATATCGGCGATCCCACACGACCTTCCGCTTTTCTTCAGCTACGGCGGTGTGGACTGTCTGGCGGATGTGACGGACGTCAAGTATCTTCTCGACCAGTTTAAGTTTCACAACAAGGATAAAATCAGTGTGCAGTTTGTGAAAGACTATGCTCATGCTGATTTCATCATGGGTGTTAATGCCAAAGACGTTGTTTATAACCAAGTTGCTACCTTTTTCAAACGACAATCTTGACTTTATCATCGTTAATTTATGTAGCCGCATGTGCCCATATTATTCAATTGTTTTCCCCTAAACAAACGGGCAAAATAAAAGATTATTCGTTCAGACTCACCCTTGTTTATCTTTTTTTTATACATACAAAAAGGTAGTATATTTTAAAAATGGTATGAAATTTCAGACTAATTAATAACTATAATAACCTTCAAAATTACAAAAAACAAATAAATAATTATGCCCGCTTTGTAAGAGTTTGTTTTGGTAATAAGTTAAGGAGACATTGTCTCCTCTCTTTTAACAAAAAAAAAAAACAAAAAATAATGTGGACCAAACTTGGGCCAATGGTAGTATGGGCTTTGAAAAGACGGGTCGGTTCTTAACCCGGTAAATAAACATAGTTAGCTCCGGTGGATATTAATTATTTGTTTCGTCTCTCGACAACTGAGAAGCAGCGTTCACCGGCGGATTCTAGAAAAAGGTGAATTAGAAGAAGAATCGACACTGCTTATCTTCGTCTTCTGTAAGGAATCTCACCTCTCTCGATCTTCCTAGTATATAAGCTCTGGGTTTTCCGTTTTTTGTAACTTTTAAGATTTTTATGAAGTCCAGATCTTTTCATCGGCATTTAGCAGTTTTCTAAAAAAGTAAAAAATAAATCGAGTCCTTCGTTCGCATTGGCGTTTTCGATCTCTTTGTTCTTCGAGTCGTAACAATTCGTTCAACTGTGCAGCAATCTTAGGAAACTAGGGTTCTATGAGGCTTCGAATTTTCTAGGGTAGCCGATCTATCGCATCTGAATTTCAGCAACAATTCTCTTAGATTTCGATTCTGTGCTCCCTTCCTGTGGTTCTAGCCAGTTGTTTCCGGTCATTAATGTGCAAACGGAAGCTTAGTGTAGTTCTCAAGAGTGTTAATTTTTTCTGAATTTTCTCAGGCTGGTAAGTTGATATAGCGATGTCGGGTAACAACAACAATCCACAGAAGCCTCAAGGCTCTGCGCCTTCGCCTTCGCCTTTCGGGAATCCTGGGATGGCCTCTGCATCGGTGCCTGGAAACCAAGGCTTTGCTCAGTCTCAAATGGCAGCTAACTTTCAAGCTCAGTTTCAGTTCTCACAAGCTCAGGCCATGGCTCATGCTCAAGCACAGTCTAAAGTTCAAGCTCAAATGCAAGCTCAAGGCATGATGATGAACCAATCCCAAGCTTCCCAGGGGATTGGTGGCTTAGGTCCATCTTCACCTTCTATGACCACTCCTGGAAGTTTAAACATGAAGAGGTTCCAGCAGAAACCCCCAATGCGCCCTCCTCCTGGTTTCTCTGCCACTAACCACACTATCTCCCCCATGAGAACAATGGAGCTAACTCCTGCTGCCCGGAAAAAGAAACAGAAGCTCCCAGAGAAGTCGTTGCAGGAGCGGGTGGCAGCAATCTTGCCCGAGTCTGCCTTATACACACAGCTTCTGGAGTTTGAGTCTCGGGTGGATTCCGCGTTAACTAGGAAGAAAGTTGACATCCAGGAGGCTCTTAAAAACCCTCCCTGCATACAGAAGACGCTTAGGATCTACGTTTTCAACACGTTTGCTAACCAGAACAACTCGATTCCTGGGAATCCAAATGCTGACCCACCAACATGGACTCTGAAGATTATTGGAAGGATCTTGGAAGATGGTGTGGATCCGGACCAGCCAGGATTCGTTCAGAAATCAAACCCATTGCATCCCAAGTTCTCGTCTTTCTTCAAAAAGGTTACAATTTCCCTGGATCAGAGGCTGTATCCTGAGAACGTGATCGTATGGGACAATTCTCGATCACCTGCTCCTCAGGAAGGGTTTGAGATAAAGAGGAAAGGAAATCAGGAATTTGCAGCTAGTATACGGTTGGAGATGAACTACGTCCCTGAGAAGTTCAAGCTTTCTACTGCATTGATGGATGTTCTTGGGATCGAGGTTGAAACCAGGCCAAGAACCATCGCTGCAATCTGGCATTACGTCAAGGCGAGGAAATTGCAGAACCCGAATGACCCTTCTTTCTTCAACTGTGACGCTGCACTTCAGAAAGTATTTGGTGAAGAAAAGCTGAAATTCACAATGGTGTCTCAGAAGATATCTCATCACATGTCAGCGATACCACCGATTCACTTAGAACACAAAATCAAGCTCTCGGGAAACAATCCTGCCATATCAGCATGTTACGATGTGTTAGTGGACGTACCCTTCCCAATCCAGAGGGATCTGAACAATTTGCTGGCAAACGCAGAGAAGAACAAAGAGATTGAGGCTTGTGACGAAGCAATATGTGGAGCCATAAGGAAGATCCACGAGCACAGGAGGAGGCGAGCGTTCTTCTTGGGATTCAGCCAATCGCCAGTTGAATTCATAAACGCAGTGATCGAGTCTCAGAGCAAGGATCTGAAGGTCGTAGCGGGAGAAGCCAGTCGAAGTGCTGAGAAAGAACGTCGAGCAGACTTCTTCAACCAACCTTGGTAAGCTCACATCATCATCATCATCTAGTCTCTTTTTTACTCATTCGGATTATATAATATATTCGTGTGTGGTGAAAGTGTGATTGATGATACGTTTATGAACCGTAAAATGTTGCAGGGTCGAAGATGCAGTGATACGTTACTTGAACCGGAGGCCTGCAGCTGGGAACGAGGGGCAATTATATCAATGAGTGGTATTTCGATTATATCAAGGAGTTGGCAATAGGATACAAAGTCTCTTCATCTGTTTGAGCTTTTTTAGTAGAAGAAATTATTCGGAACAAGCTGGCTTAAAAGGGAAGTAGTGTATCTGTAATCTTGTGTATGATGAAAACATTATGAGTATAATTTTAGCATTGATTCGTAGCTTTTACTTTAGTTAATTCTGAATTCTACTTTTGAGATTTTGTGCCGGACTAAGATGCCTATATATAAAACCTTGTCAATTTTTGTGAAACAATGCAGAAGTTCAATATGAGCTAACATCTACATGCTTAATTTGATGAAAATAAATTTTTGCATAGGATGGTGGTTCTGATTTTTTGAACTAATCAAAACAGAAAAATTCGAAACCAACTCAAACAAAAATGATTCTATCATAAACCGATTTATAAACCGGTTGATTTTCTTATTTCAGAACCGAAATCGAAAATGAACAAATCCAAATCAAGTTATAAACCAAACTGTATTGGGCTCTCATTCACTTTGTAATTGAGCCTTTCGGGTTTTAAGTTGAAGTTAGCGAAGCTGCAAGAAAGTGAGGAGGTATAAATGAACTTGATGGTATGGTCTTCATATTGAGGACCCCAACAAAAGCCAAGGAATCTCTAACCCATAAAGAAGATTGAAGAGATATTAAATCTAAATACAAGCTTGCTCGGGAAAAAGTGAGTTGTTACAGATTGTTGTTTACGAAAGTGAGGAGATCGAATCCAAAGAGGCTCCAATAATCTCTTAAGACACATAAGAGGAGTTGTGTGATCGATCCTAAACAAAATTTGGTTGATCGAAGATGAGAAGCTCAAGGCCAAAGCTGTCTCATTGTTTGAGAAGATTTAAGAGTTGACAAACCTTAAAACAGAGTCAACTTGATAAAGAGAAGTAATATCAGGGCGTTTTCAATGAAAATGAGGAGCTTAAGGCCAATGAAGAAGATAGATGAGTTGTTAAAAAAACTTTTTTTCTACACAAGAGAAACCAAATGAAAACACTTTGACCTGGAACATAAAACCAAAACGAAACTAACCTTGTTTCTTACATTTCCGTCTGTCTGAATTCTGATTAAGTTTAAGAGTTCTTGATGCAGTGGAATCTCTTTGCTTTTGCTTTGCAGAGTTTTCTTCAAAGCTGATTCAGCATCTGCTTCCAAACCGAGGTAAGATCACAGGTAAAAGTCTCTCAGTTTTTCAGCCATCTCTAGGCCATATAACTGTTCAATGCATCTGTACAACTCTCATGACTAATTCAGTTACTTTGACTTCAAGATCTAGCTGCACAAGTTCACTCCGGTAGTTCACTTCTTTCCCTCTGAAATATACTTGATACCACAAGTAATCTGCAAGACAAAGAATGGTTAAAAAAGCTCATAATTATCTTAATTCTTCGATTAGAAGATGTAGAGAGATGATACAGACATGCCAAGGCTACAAATCCAAACACATGACGAAACTCAGCTCAACTTCTAAAACCCTTGAAGCTTCCTCAGGATTTTCACGAATCAAAGAACCTCTTGCTCTCGTCTCATCCTCGAGAAGCCAATCTGAGAAGGCAAGTTTACTTCTCAGACCTTGAGGAAGAAGAGAGAAAGAGAATGCTGCATTCTGTAGTTGTTGGTGGTGGACCAACAGGTGTTGAGTTTGCTTCTGAGTTGCATGATCTTGTTACCGGGGATCTAATCAAACTCTATCCTAATGTTTTCACAGGTTTGACAAGAGAATAACAGAGTTTGCTGAAGAAAAGTTTGGTAGAGATGGTATTCATGTGAAACTAGGTTTTATGGTGCTAAAATTGAATATTCCTTATGGAATGATCGTCTGGTCAACTGGTATAAAAAAATTTATGAAACAAAATGGTCTTGATATGGTCCTCAAAGACCACAAACCTTGACATGTTTACTGACGACGATTGCATCAGAATCTCGGATATGTCTGGAGAGTTTCCAACAAAGATCTTGTTTTTGCAAGTAGATGTGATAATCATTCTAGTTTCATGATTATATATGAACACATGAATCTTTCACAAATCACAATCGTCATGGTTTATTCTGCAGAGCTACAGTCTTAATTTCTACTTATTTGTAGAAAGGACAGATACAAAAATACACACACACTTGAAGCCTTGGAATCAGCAGACACCAACTCGCCACCTCGCTTATAAATGGGATCTGCAAGGCTTTGTGCTTAGGGAGAACCTGCTTGTTCACAGAGATCCAGCAGAGCCAGTGTCTGTGTCATCAAACAATCTGATTAGTACAACTAAAAGTAGCTGAACAAGGATGGCGTGTATGGAAATAATATGCATACCTCAGGAATGGTGAGCTCGAGTCGAAACTTGGGACCATCATAATGGTGCAAAACCGGCCTGAAAGCATCCTCTTCCAAAGCTTTGTACAGTTTCCTTACACGAATTCTCACCTATGATGTTGTTAATCACCATTTGAAGTGTGTCAAACAATCACTGAAAAGAGATGAAGGACAGATACTACATCGGAGTAGAAAAATATTGAACCTGTGCTGGAAATCTAGATTCTCCTTTGCATTTCTTGTCTTCCCAAGCAGTTGGGTCAATGTTTGAACCTCCAAAGGTTGTTGCCTGTGAGAAACAACAGAGAAGACGTAATCATGGAGTCATTAGAGCAAGTCAGGAGCACCATTGAGAAATTAAAGTGGTATAGAAACACAAGCCTCGAAAATTCCATGCAACTGATGAGTTGTGTAGTTGTAGAGAAACAGAGGCAGGCCTGGTGTTATCGTCCTAACCGAGTCCCTGTATCTCGGTGGCAAACCTGACAGACACGAAAAGTGACAGTAGAAGGCATAAGAACATATGAAAATATAGACGAAACACTTAAATGACTTTTGAGTCCCAAGATCAATTGATTACCAAAGAGCTGGCGCTTCAGATCTTCCAGCATTGTGTCGTTGTTACAGACAAAGATATAACCCCCAAGCACTTCACTCTTTGGGAGACACTCCGAGGCAGGTAAGGTCTTGAACCTTTTCTCTACAGAGTCATTGATGTGAGTGCTGCTAAAGTTATTACTACCATTGATGCATTCTCTATTGGTGAACTGATTGTAGCTATATTTTCCTCCACTCAGGTGCTTCTTCTGGCCAAAAACATTAGCGTTGAACTTGAGCTCCGAGTTCAACATGTTAAAGTTAAAAGTCTCAAACTTGTTCTCCTCTTGAAACCCAAACTTTTCCCTTGGCCTTATCTCAACTGGACCCTTTGATAGATCAAGATTGTTCGAACGTTCGCCCTTTGATCGAGTCTGGTCAGCTAGTTTAGATGCAGCCATGAACCACTTCTGATCCTCTGAGGCTTTCGATTGGCCTCGGAGCTCATCTCCTAGCTGCCAAAAGCTACGCATGTTCTCCATCTCAAAAGGATTTTGCTTGATAGAGATACCTATCATAACAAAAAAAAACACAAAAAAAAAAACACTTTACCAACCAATCCTAAGGATTTGGACTTTTAGTTACTGATCCATCCATTTCGAGTTTTTAATCGAAATTTCTTCAAAAGTATGAAATTTTACACACATTTTACAATACCAACAGTTTCAGAGATTACCAAAGGCTAATGATACTGCAGCTAAAAGCAACGCACTGACTCACTGAAATCTAAAACCAAACGAAAAACAGAGTCCGAACAAGCAGTACTGCTGTATGAGGAAGGTAAAGAGTTAAAACTGGAAACTAGGTTTAAGAAAAATGGTACAGCTGATCTTACCGGGAAGACGAACCCTAGATTGCAGGATCCCTGAATGAGAGAAGCTATTTGATTTTAATTGTGTTTGGAAGCTTCCTTTTTTTCCCCGACAAAGTTGTAAATCATGGCAGTGTCCTTAATGCCTGAGCAGAAAGCTTGGTCCAGCAGAAAGCATGCCGTCTGTCAACATTAGAACGGTACAATGTTTAGCTATGAAACTGAGAAACGGGACGCAGTTCTAATAAGTCGCATCAGGTAAGCTGTGAAGTGAATTTTTGGTTTTCTTTTGGTTAATCCCGGTACGTGCTTGTGGTGGAGCCGTGGAGGACCGGAGGTAGTATCATTATTACACCTATGTTGGTTATTTTTTTCTGAGATTGACAAAAATCTAGATCGTTTGTTTACTCAAATGCATTCTTTTAAAAAGACCAGCAGTTAACAATGTTAGTACAGCGAAAATACAAACTTTTCTTCACCATCATATATTAGACTAGGAGGAGAGGAACCATCAGACCAAGACTAAGTCGTTGGCCCCGGGGCAGACGAAGATTTGGCCCGTTCTTCCCTATGAACAGACCGTGGAACAAAGGTCAGTCCACGACCATGGCGTCGACCAAAGCTGACATTCGAAGGTGTTGTGTCTGAGGTGGTGAGCGTAGACAGTGCTGAGACAAGACCGTCCATGCTGGCTTTGTCTTCCACTTCCATGGCGTCTGTGGAAGCTTCTTCTTTCTCTTCTTCATGTTTTAGCTTTGATAGACGTTGCCTCTGAAGCTTCTCTCTTCGCTTCTTTGAGAGTTGGGTCCTCTTGAAGAACTCGAACGTTGTTGGGAACTTGTGTTTGTCAACTAAGTGCCGATGCCGGGATTTGTAGTTCTTGAACTTCAGTCCACACCCTTCCACGAGACACTCGTACTGCATAGTGAAGATTCAGCATCAGATAGCAAGTGAAGGTTAAAGAGAGATCAATGTAAAGCAGTGACAGTCACTAACGGTTTGAGCTCCGCCTCAAAACGCTATTAAAAGTTTATACCATGTCACAACCCCGAGCAACTTTAGCTTGAAAGAAAGAGTCGTGTGCTTCGGATATGTGGATACTTAGTAAGCGAGAAGTAGGGTAGACCCTTGAGCATACTGAACAAGACGCAGTGTGGCGTGCCTTATAGTGATCTTCAAAATTGTCCAAAGACTTCAGGCGCTCAGGACAGCCAACAATGGGACACGAGATTCTTCTGCGCAAAACAATCAAGCTCATGACCATCATGCCAACAAATTCATGGAGAATTATGAACCAAAGGTTGGTATTGAAACTAGTCTACAAATTGCAGTGTCATTGCCATAGTTGACTGAATTCTTTATATTACTAACAGAAAAGAATCACAGCCAATGAGCTCATCAGTGAAGAAGGATAAAATACCTGCTTTCAGTTTCCACAATTTTCTGCAGATTGTTGATTTCATCTACGGTCAAGTCCAATGCCACCTGTGTAATCAATCATCCTTAGGACTCAACTCTTCTGAGCATAGATTTTTTTAAATGATAAACAATCTACAGCGCACAAGACTTTTACAATGATTGGTCACACGCCATACAGCTCATGGAAATCGAAATTGAAGAATTTTAAATAATCGATTAATCCAAATTGGCAAGCCAGGCCTAGCTCACTAGTTAGAAGACCAATAGTCGGAAATGCTTTTGCCCAGACTGAAATTCACAATTTTATTGTATCACTATCACCAACAGATCGAAAACGAGTAAGTATCACTAACGCAGAGGAATTACTCCAAAAACGTTTCTGGAGACGGTGAAAGTAACAAGCCAAAATCATTTCGACCTTAGAAAAATCTCAGAACCGTTTCGATTTTGGCTTAAGCTAAACACGAATATCATCATCAATGAGTGCCTAGTAGGGTAAACCGATAACAGAGAAACTCTTCGATTGGAAAATGGATCATGCAGGGTATTCCATTGACAAGAGCATTCGAGCGATTCAGATGCCAGAAAGGAGTACCTGTTTAGCAAGTAGTTCGCGCTCGACATTTCCGGATGCGAAGAAGGGCGAATCGGGAGGAAGCCTTCGTCGGATCGGAGTCCAGTACGGAAAACCTAGCTCGCCTACCGTGTCTACCGCCATGCCCATAGCCATCGCCTTCAAAGCACAAGAAATTCAAAATTATTTCGTTTTCGTCTCACGAACAAAAGCATCCATCCAAAATACAACTGACCATTTCCTCGGCTCCGGTTGATAACTGGATCCTTTCCGGACTATTTCGTATCCACTATATCATTCGGCCCAACTTAAGCCCACGTATAGGAAATAAAGATTAATTTATTACTTAGAAGAAGAAAAAAATTTAATTAATATCTATATTTTTCTGGTTTACCAATACCTTTTATACATTTGGCAGGCACATTGCCTTTAAGTGGTCCTTAACTTGCCAAATGTCCAAAAAAATAAATTAACAGTATTAAACTTCCTTATTATAGGGCACAAGTCACGATCAAGTTTCGAACTATATAATTCCGGATTTTCGTAAAATTCATATACTCCGGATCGAAAATCTGGCTAGTAATTTAGACAGATAATAACGTAACAGTTTACTGGTGGTGATAATTATAGAGAAATTAGCATACATAACCATTAAAAAATTGAAAATTAATAGAATAGCCATATTTAGTGTTTGGCTAGAATACAAGATGTGTAAATTACATTATTCCCACAATTAGCCCTGTCCGTAAAGAAATCCTTCAGTCGAACGTCCTCGGAAGCTAACCAAGAGAATTTCTGCCATACCTCCTCGAATATCTGTCGAATCACCATCCCAATTCACCATCCCAATATGACGAAATTCATATGGTTCAATGGTGGAGCAACATCAAGTTTTTGCTCCTTTTTCGTAGTTGCAGTTTAATAGTCGTGTTCTGGTTTTAGGTGGAGGGGGAAGAAGAAGACCGAGCTCTATAGATTGAGATTTGGGATTGATCGTGAATTCATGCGAATGCTAATGTCATTTGCCCAAGAAAAAATTCCTGCCCATTCAATAAAGGTGTTTTGGTCCAAAAAAAAACTCAATTGGCTACTTGCTTAAATCTTATTCTGGCTATATTGTTTTTTCTTTTGCCCAATATAGCTACTTCACAAATTCTCCCATAATTATAACCTTCCTCTATAACAAAACTATTTTGTATTTAAAGCTCTTCCCATATGTTTGTAGTTTGTACACGTGCACATAATATTGCATATCGGTCACCTACAGTGAACTTACAAATAGTTTTCTTATCTGTGGTTGAAAATTGATATGATGTAACATAGAAATGTCTTCGCTTACACCACGCTAGTACGTTATTTGATTTTTTGTAGAAAATAACACTTTAACCATCAGCAATTTGAATATCTGTTAAAAGTTTTTATTATTATAAACAAGAGAGAGATAAAGAGAAGTATAATGCTGCCTATGATATGAATAATGAAATACCAAAATAAAGGTTGGTAATATTAATTGTTTATTTGAATATTGGCTTCAATATGTTATAATAAGAACCGTTGAGCTAAAGTTGATGAACTAGATTAGAACAGGTATATTCGCTGAATTCAAGGATCGTCAGTCAAAATCATTATCATATTAGGATCGACAAAGACTACTTTTCAAACTCATCTTTTGAATTTTGTTTATCCATTTTCTGTTTAACGACAACAATATATTAGTTAGCGAGTTTTTACATTCAACCAAGAAACATAATTTTAATATTTCGAGTTTTCCATGCAGGTGACTGACCTAAATGAGGTTTGTTAAAATGTCACTCTCAATAAAAACCCATCAACTCAAGAAATGTCCTCGCTTAAGTAAAAGTTGAGAAAATCCCAGTTGTCAAATTCTGGCATTCATCAGTGAGTATGGTTCTAATTAATCAAAGTAACCATATTTACTCCATTTCTACAACTTTTTATCATTAACACAAAAACACACATTTATTCTATAAAAGAGACCCAGCGGCTATAGATATATATTCGGTGGCATATCGGAGGTTCGACGAAGCATAGTGTTGTGGTCCGTATAGAAAGAAGAGTTTAAAGAAAACAGAGAGAAATTAGAGGAGAAGATCTATCGAGATGGAGATGTATATTACTACAGATTCAACAAAACACATGAAGATGTGGTTCTTGGGGATATTGTTCTTTTTCATGGTGGCCGAATCAGATGCTCAGTTATCGGAAAATTTCTACGCCTCGACATGCCCTAAAGTGGAGCTCATCGTTCAGCAGGCCGTTGCTACGAAATTCCAACAAACTTTCACGACGGCTCCGGCAACGTTACGGATGTTCTTCCACGACTGCTTCGTCGGTGTATGTACAAACAACGAGTGGACCGTCTTTTAAGAGTTTTTATTGTTGTTGTTTTCGTATATCTATAGTTGCGAGGATCATGTTTTAGGTGATTACATACAGGGTTGTGATGCCTCTGTGTTAATAGCATCTGACAACGGAGACGCCGAGAAGGACGCACCGGACAATATATCTCTCGCCGGAGACGGTTTTGACACTGTGATCAAGGCTAAACTCGCTGTAGAAGCTCAATGTCCAGGCCTTGTGTCATGTGCCGATATTATGGCTCTCGCCGCTAGAGACGTCGTCGTCCTCGTAAGTCTAACTCTCCTGATTAACTTCTAATCCGATTCATTAAGTTAAAAATAAATAAATAAATAATCATGTGATATTTGACAGTCCGGAGGGCCTGGGTTTAACGTGGAGCTAGGGAGACGAGACGGGCTTGAGTCGCAGGCGTCTCGAGTCGACGGGAAATTGCCTGGACCGGAGCTAGACGTGACCGGTCTAGTCGATATGTTCGCTAGTAACGATCTTTCGATGACCGACATGATTGCTCTCTCAGGCGCACACACGATCGGATTCTCTCACTGCAACCGTTTCGCTCACCGTCTCTACAACTACTCAGCGTTCATGCCATTGGACCCCACGCTTGACCCTGCCTACGCACAGCAGCTGATAGCAGCCTGCCCTCGAGTCGGTGCGGACCCAGGCATAGCCTTAGACCTGGACTTAACCACCCCACGTGTCTTCGACAATGTCTACTTCCAGAACCTGGTGGCTCGGAAAGGCCTTTTCACCTCCGATCAAGTTCTGTTTAACGATTTCAGGTCTCAGGCCACTGTGGTGAGGTTTGCAAACAATGCTGCAGATTTCAACAGCGCTTTTATCTCCGCTATGAGGAAACTCGGCCGCGTTGGCGTTAAGGTTGGGAAGCAAGGAGAGATTCGAAGGGACTGCTCTGCTTTTAACTAGCTAGCTTTAATCGAACAAAATGGTTGCAAACATAAAACATATAAACTGTTGCTGTTTCTCATGAGATCCTAGCTAGAAAAACATTATTTGAAACACAAGTCCAACAAAATTTATTTTTATATATGGAGCTTCTAAAAGATCTTTCTGTAAATCTACGCATCGTAGATGTTGCCGCGCGTCTATACGAATCCCAAAAAAAAACACGTAAAAATCAACACACAAAATTGACAACAAGAGGAAGAAGAACAAGAAAAAATCGATACAGAACAAAAACATCTATATCGGCGAATCGAATACAAAAACCAAAGAATAAGAAACTGAGCACGACCGTATAATATATGTAGAAAAACGAAACAGATCGATCAGGTACGGGACTTGCCGTAGAGATGAGTGTAAACAGGCTTGGTACGACGAACGAGAATCATGCTCATGGCGCAAGCGATGATGCAGAAACAAGACATGATGATCGACGTCAAGAAGTAACAGATGGAACCTTCGCATTTATGTGCGTCATCTGGATTAAACACGGACCCGTGTACTTGTCTTTCCGCTTCCCGGTCGTATATGGAGCTTGCAATCAGACCCGAGAAGACTAGTGACCCAGCCGGGTTAGCCAGTGTCAGGAAATTGTATAAAGCTCCAAACTTTTTCAGACCAAAGAGCTCCGAGGCAGTAGCTGGGACGATAGCCCAGTGAGCACCGTACCCGAGTCCAATCAGCAACGTGCCAATGTACATCTCCCCAGGCCATCCAAACGCAAAGAAGATGTGTCCCACAGCCATTACCAACTGAGCCGCGGCCATTGCTACCGGCCTTGGGTATGCGTAGTCCCTGCACATCATTCAAAATCAATATCAGAAACAGAGATGAAATCCAAAGATCACACGACTAGAGAATTCGGCTCTCCGCGAGATCAAACCTGACAATGAGCTCGGAGAAATAACCGCCGCCGATACGTCCAAGGAAGTTCCAAATGCTAATCATAGAGACAAAGACGTGAGTGTTATCATAGCCAAGAGACTGACTCATCTGACCAAGATTGTCAATTACTGTCAACCCCGAGCCAGAACCGAGCAGCAGCGAGAAGAATATCAGCCAGAAGTCGGCCTTCACAAGTGCCTGCGTCAGAGTAAAATCCTCCCCACGGTGAGGACCTCTCCGTCTATTCACCCGAACCGCACCCTCCGCAGCTGCTTGCATCAGCTGTGCTTGCAAATGAGCAATCCGCTTATGTCTCTCTGACGCAGGAAGCAAATCCACGTCTTTTGGTTTCTCATCTTCCACTTCACTCAAGATCAAGTCAGGGGTCTGCTGTCCCGGTTCTTGGCCTTCCCGTTTGGGAACAAGTGGTTCTTCAATCGTACCAACAGGACCGTTTGTATCTGTGAAGAAACTTGTCATGATCGGGATCAAGATCGGTACAACAAGAATGGCAAAGAGCACAATGGTGAAGGCGGCGATGATTTTGTGGCTAACAACGGCAAGATCTTCGATAAGCATAACGGCCATGAGGTAGGCAGCGAGGAGAATGCAGACACTGTAGATGAAAGTAAAGCTGGCTCCATCCGTGGAACGGAGCTGCCTGTGACCACCAACGGGTCTGATGAAGAACATGAGGGAAAAAACGACAACCGCAGGCGCAACGGCGACCATGAAAATGAGAGAAGCATGGTCAGGCGAATCGACCGTTGTGTATATCTGAGTGAGGATCGCACCACCTAGCCCAGCGAACCCCTTGAGGATACCAACCACTGGACCTCTGCTCTTGGGGAAGTTATGAACACCAGAGACTAATGATCCAGTGTTGAAATAGGTTTCTCCATTGTTCCCAACGAATATGAGAACACACATCTGAGAAAAACAGAGAGAATTTCACATGGGGTAAGTAACTATGTCAGCCGTCAGCAACAGAATATACTATTCAGCGATCAAAAAAGTTGAAGCGGATCCTAATTCTCTAATGATTCTCCCAGTAAACCAGACAATCCAGAAACAGAAAGATTTCAACGAAAGCAGAACAGAAGATGAAGTGAACAAAAAAAAAAGTGGATTTTTTCATAGATTCGAGGCATTTGATAGCGACGTTGGTAACTCAACAACCTCGGATTTTAATAAAAAAGTCGCCAACTTTTTATATCAGTACGCAGAAACTTTCGCCCAATCCGATATATAATCAGATGAATGTGAAGAAGCACACGAGAAATCAAATCGGTTAAGCCACAATAGGACAAAAGGAAAAAGAAGAGCGAGAGAGAGAAGAAGAGTCATATGAAGACAGATGTGATTCAAATAACTTACAGCCCATAGCGGAAGGATCGGGGCTCGTCCGGTGACGATAAGCCAAACCCACCCGTAACCGACGAGGTTCTGAACGGCGCCGACGAGAAGAGCGGCCCAGAGAGGCAGAATCTCGGAGAGAGTCCCGGCGAGGAAGCCGACACTATCTCCGAGATCCTTGGCGACTCCAAGTCTGGCAAGCTCCTTCTGGTTGTAGTTAAGGGAGCTTTTAATCACCGGGGAAATGCTTCCGAACAAGTAACCGATCCCAGCGCAAGACTGTATCCACATGGCGGCCACGAAGACGAGCCATCTGTTGTTTATGAAAGACACAAACTTTTCTCGCGTAGTCGATGCCATTGGAGAAATGCTTTTTGGGTCTCCGTTATTCCTTTCTCCGCCACCGGAGTATCCGGGAAAGATCCAGATCGGCGAAATGTGTTGTCTTTTAGAAAGAAATGATTTTTTGGGTCTCCGTTTTTTTGGAAAGTTATCTGTCGATTTGTGTCTGTCTTTTTAGACTGATTTTATCCCTTTATATAAATTCTAAAATTAGAACTGACGTAGATAAACATTAAAGATTTGCCATTGTAATAGTGGTGCCAAGTGCCAACGATCATGTAAAATAAAGATTACTTTCTTGATTAACACAGTAGATAAGATGATTAAAACTTATTAGTGGATTTTTGTAAGGAAGACGTGTACAAATTGTGTAGAACAAAGACTTTGACGAATGACTATATTAATCATCTATGAGCAGTCGGTGTAGAAGATAAAGATTGGTTACAATCTAGTATTCTTCAATGCACTGTGCGTGTGCGTGCCCCGCCATCTTGCAAGGGTCTACATTCGGTCCTTTTAATTAAGAGGTTGATTATCCTTATAAAAACTCGCCTAGCCTGTCTGTCTTTGCTGGACCAGTATTAACACTCAACATTATTGTTAAAAAGTCGCCTAGCAGTATTAATATTCGTTTTTTTTTATATATATATAAACGATTTTTTATAACTTAAATGATTCTTTGAATTTGATAATGAAATATATATATATATATCCTATAGGACAAAAGAATATATAAATGTATGATGGTGTGACTGGTGTCATTATAAAGTTAATTAAGAAGATCATATAAAGTCTAAAGTCAAAGCTATTCGTACTAAACATCCTTTTCTGCCAAAAAGTCATTTTTATAGTTTTAACTTCTCACGTATGAAATATGCTGAGGACTTCTAGACGAGTAAACTTACTTTGTAATCGACGGGAGCTCTTAGTGTGGTGGTTACACCTTAACGGCTTATGTCATTAAGGTTCGACCCATTCCCTTAAAATGAGATTAACTAAAAATCTTAGTTTGTATTCTTAAATATGCATATTGATGATAGATTAAAACAATACACAACTTGCATGTATGTTTTTTTTTGCTAGTTGCTTTATATGAACGCAACTTGCATGCATGTCTTCTTGCAGCAGAGCCTGCTACTATTTTATCTTTTGGCATTAAATCACGTAATGAATATGATTGGTCTTCTTGGCTATACGCTTTCTTATCAACAAGGATTGCATTTGGAAATCAGAGGGGAATTGGGTGAAGAGTCGTTTTCCCGTGTGTTTTTTTGAGATAAATATATATAAAGGTTTAGAGTAGACCAACATGCTGTTGAAATATTCATCTCACGAATATACAATGAAACATCCGTTTATCTTGTGTTATAAAATAAAAGGGGCTTCTTGACTCAGATATGGATAAGCTCTAGGTTTGTATGGACAAGAGACTTGATTCTATCATCTCATTGTTTTTTTTTTTGGCACATAATATCGTTTCCCCAAAAATCAATATCAACTTATCCATTTGATATTGTATTCAAATATGCCCGGTCACCGCTATTTTTATGGAAATTAACTTAGTAGAAGTCATTCATAGAATTTTACATAGTATGAATATTTTATTTTTCGTACCAACAAAAAAAAAAAAAAAAAAATTTACATAGTCTGAACTTATAGATAAAGATTAAAGACAGTCTCTCAATTCTCAAAGGCCAAATGTCAAGTTACAACAAAAAGAAAAACAGGCAAAGTGTCTCTTCTAACAAAAAACAAAAAACAAGAGAGAGACTAAATAACCATGAGATCGAATCAGATTCTTAACATACACAACAATCAATACGTAGTGTGACAATATTATATAATATATACTTTTGATACGGTCGAGTAGCTGCAGAGAATCGTTCTTTTCTTCACCCTCCAATCTTCATAATTTCGTCCGGTTGAAGCCACTGTTTCATTAAGATTTACATCTGAATTCAAGCGCTCTATAAATTAAAGTAATACATGGATGCATAAACACATCTACACACTAGCTAATAGCTACAATAAACTCGTGCATTTTACATACTCATCAACCAGATTGATTCTATAGATTGATATGGCGTTGAACTGGGGACCCGTGTTAATGTCGGTGGTTCTGTTCATTGTATTGACCCCTGGAGTATTGTTTCAGCTTCCAGGGAAGACCAAAGTGGTCGAGTTTGGTGGTTTTCAGACAAGCGGTGCAGCCATTGTTATTCACACTCTTATCTTCTTTGCCTGCATCACAGTCTCCCTTATCGCTCTCCATATCCATATCTACGCTGCCTAATTACTTTACCAGTATTGCACCGTTCATCTCGGTAGATGCATCCTTAATTATATTTTCTGTCATTTTGTTATATTGTTTTTGATCACTTTTGATTTATGATTCCCATTTAACTACTTGTACTGGAATTACAATTAATCCCTTTTCTTTCTTGTTTTGGTAATTACCTCTATAATTCTATCATTTATTACATATGAACCATCGCTGGTAAAGAAGCATGCATGCGTAGACGAGATGGACTATTCATTTTCCCACATTCTAATTAATCTACTAATATGAATACGGACATAGTACAATGATTGAAGACTGATTGGATAAATCAACGTCTGATAACGTATAATATGGTAATGACTTTACCAAATTTCATCGACTTGCTTATGAAAACAACATGTGAAGATATTCACAGCAAATATAGTAGTTAATTAATTGGTCTCTCTCGACTCAAACTTGCACTCAATCAGAGCCAGCTATCGTTACGTGACTTACGTCAGATGTAGTGATTGCTTTATCAAGTTTTAAACCTTGCTTTTAACAGATAAAAATATCCGGGTATCATACCGATCTTGGTTACTAGTACTACATACGAGAATTTCAAACTGCGGAGCTAAATGGGCCTTTAATAATCTGAAGGAATCCATATAATATGCAATAACGACGGCCCATTAAAAAAGTGGTCACGGAACAGAGCGAATCACGATGAACGAACGAATCACCTGCCTTGGCTGCCTCTCCAAGTAAAAAACATAAGCCCTCTTTAAATCCCTAGCGTCCACCCCAGAATTTGTGCAATCTAGAGAGATCTAAGTTTGCTGATTTTTTAACCGGAGAATATGGGGCTGACGAATTTCATATTGACGGTGGCCGGAGTAGGCGCCGTGGTGATGCTATTGAGGAGCGACGTTAAGCAATCTGTCACCGTCCTGAGACGCAACGTCAAGCACATCCGCCACTGGCTCGAAGAAGAATCCTCCACCGCCTCCAAGTTAGCCCTCCCCCCCCCCCCCCCCCCCCCCNCTAGCTCTTGATTCCTTTTAATTGTGATTTCGGAAATCGAATCAGTCTCTAATTCGATTTCGTTGTTTCTCCACGAGCTTAGTTGTTTTATCCACTTGGGTCATATTATGATCCTTTGTTCCGTTTCCTTGACCGTATTATGTTTTAATCCTCCGCAGCTGCTAGCTTTTGAAGTAATCGAAATTCTAGAGTTACAATCAGTAACAATCAACAAGATCTCATCTCCTGCTAGTCATTTAGATGTCCGATATAAGCAAGTCGGTTTTCTTTGATTGAAGTTTTATTCAACTACATCCAACCATAGATACTTAGAATTCTAAAGATAAACTCACATGATTAGCTGTAGTTTCTTTTGTGATCATCAGTTGTATTCAAGGATAATTTGAGAAACCATAGAAGATTGATCATGTTATGAACTCGATGGCGTTGTTTGGGTGGGCATTACTGTGTGATTGATCAATGTTTATAGCAACACAAACCAAGTTCTCTGGTGTGAGTGTGTGATCGATGAGTTTGATGTGATTTTTCAGGGCAGCGCAGTCAATAAAACCAAAGGAAATTGAAACAAAGGTTCCGGGGAAGGATATTCCAAAAGAGAAGGATTAGTGTGTGCTTGTTTGTTATATACACGAATGGGTCTTTGTTAGAGTTGGGTTTATGATTTTGGTGCGTGTTCAAGGGCATGGTCTGCTTAACTATTTAGCTGTGAATTTTTGGTTTTATGTTTTAAGAGTTTTTCTGTCTCAGCCTCAGCTTTTAACGTTTAAGCATATTCTTTGGAGTGAAACACAATAATATAAGGATATAACAATAATATCTCTCTGTCTTTTTCAATCTTCTTTTTTGCAATGACATTTTGTAGCAGTAGTTGTATGTATTTATTCTTAACATCATCTTTCTTAACTACTTTGAAACAAAGCTTACATAGCTACTAAATGATTTACAAACAGAATCATGACTGTAACAAATGTTCAGAAAGCAGTACGCATACAAAAAAAGTGAAGTTATACAAATGGTTCTTTTAGGTAAACTAAACTCAGTAATAAGAAAATCAAATTCTGTTCTCTTTCTTCTTTGTGTAGTCGAGATGAGCTCTTTTTCTTTCTTCGTATTACAGACAGTGAAAAAAAGAAGTATAATGGGCTTTCTTTGTTGTTTGGTCGAGAAGCCCAAACAATGCAGATCGTTTAGCCTGAAAAGGCCCAATGTAGATAAAAACTCTCCGATTTTCCGCCAATATTCTGATCTGCTTTTCTTTCACTTTTTTTTTTTTTTTTTTACTGAGGCATTTGAAATTTGTGGAGATTCCAAATTTTAGTTTGTCGTATATTTTCATTTGCTCGAGAAATTGGCGAAGCTCATAGAGTTGACCATGGCAGTGTCGATGTTTTCAAGCCTATCGCCTGTCTCTGGCATCGCTGAACCACCAGCATCATTCTCTGCCGCAATCGGCTGGAAGCAAGTGTACGCCACTTCGTCCGACGACCTCCTTAATCTTCTATTCATCTTGTACTCTTCATCGCTTTATCGTCACTACTTGATTACTCACCCTGGTTGGTGTTTTTTTCCGGTGGGTTTTCCCCCGATAGGTTGAGGTTTCGGAGGACGAAGAAGCCTCGGCTAGTCTCTTGCGATTATTCTTGCCTCGAGGTGAGTTTGCAATTCTTTGTGTAACTAGTAAATAAGTATACACCCATTTCAGCTTCAGATTCGTCACTCTGGCCAGATAATTGTTTGAGTGGATGTCGTTGACAATTTTTTCATCTGTAAATGTATGGTTTTCATGTTCAATTATTTCCAAGGTTAGGGATGTCTGCTACCGTCCTCCTGGAACACAGGTGAATATCTTGAATGGAGTTAATTTTTCTCTGCGCGAGAAAAGGTACTCTAATCCGGCTGTTTCCTTATGTCATTATTTGCTTGGTTGTCCCTTGGAGGCATTTAACGTTTCTTTCCATGAACTCTATCTTCTTGAGGTACCTAGTAAAGAGAGTTTTGTGTGCTTCGATTCTTTTTTGCAGCTTTGGCTTGATTTTTGGCAAGAGTGGGAGCGGTAAAACTACCCTCTTGCAGGTTCCTTGTTTCACTAGCTCTTTGATCACACACAGCTTGATGGCGCACTTCTCTGAGTTGTAGTCTTAGGAACCTTTTGTGTTTATCCTGTTGTCTTGTGCAGCTTCTTGCTGGGCTAAACAAACCAACATCAGGTTCCATTTGTATCCAAAGATATGGGGATGATGGCCAGCCAAAGGCGGTTCCTGAGTTGTTGCCCACTGAAAAGGTGGGCATTGTTTTCCAGTTTCCAGAGAGGTAATTTTCATTATCATCTTATCAGGTTTTGGTGCTGCTGTTTAAGTGACAAGAATATATTGATGTGGTTTTTTTTGTTTTGTTTGCGGGCAGATTCTTTGTTGCAGATAATGTGCTTGATGAAATCACGTTTGGTTGGCCAAGGCAAAAGGGTAGTTTGCAGTTAAAGGAGCATCTCACTTCGAATCTCCAGAGAGCATTTAACTGGGTATCCCACTCCTCCTGGTTCGGGACAGTGGTTATATTGTGTCCACTGATCTGTCTTATAGTGGCTTTCCTCTTTGAATTGCTAGGTTGGATTAGACAGCATCCCACTTGATAAAGACCCTCAGTTACTTAGTGGAGGCTACAAGCGTCGGCTTGCACTAGCTATTCAATTGGTGAGACCAAGGATATTTTTACCTACTGAAAAGTGTGACCTTGTTATGAGTAGCCATGCCTTTTGTAGGTGCAAACGCCAGATCTATTGATCCTGGATGAGCCCCTCGCTGGTCTTGGTACGATGCATCCTGCTTCTTCTCTCCCCTGATTTTTTTTTTGTTTTTTGTTTTTTTTGCTATTCATTCTTTACGGAAGATGTTTTTCTCTGTGTATACGCTCTTCATTTTCTTTTCTTTTGCATTAAATCATGAAAGTTTGCGCATACTATTTCATCATTGATTTTGATCTGCAATCAGATTGGAAAGCACGTGCCGATGTTGCAAAGCTCTTGAAGCACCTAAAGAAGGAGCTGACTTTACTTGTTGTCAGTCATGACCTTAGAGAGTTAGCTTCCTTGGTCGACCAGTCATGGAGAATGGAAACAGGCGGTGTTCTTCTTGCAGAACGTCCACCAGTTTAGTTCAATATTCACTATTGCGGAAGGTCCATACCAGGTTTTGGCTCAGGTGCTCTTGATTTTCTTCGGGTATTCTTGCAAAAAAAATGTGGTATAGGCTTTTACCCAGGCATAGGTTATTATAGTACTGTATCAAATTTTGAGATTGTCTATGTAATTTCTCTCGTACAGGAGATAGTTTCTTATCAGTTGAGAGAGAAATAGTGTCTCTCTTATGAGATTAAGACATGCAAGAATGTTTTCTATCAATTTTAGTACTCCAAACTATGAATATGAGATATCTTTCTGAAATTATAACACCCTGTAATTGTTTATTATCACATAAGAGGGGGGTAATAAACATCCCCAGTGAGTCTTGAATACATTTTATATTAATCATACCACACAATTCACACATGCATGAAATGACATAATACACTCACACTTCTTAGTTGCGTGTTTCTTCCGACCCCTTTGCTAGAGCTCCAACACGAAGTCTGCAAAGCAATTATGGATTGTTATCTGGTTCGACCACAAATGTATCATTTTTTTTTTTTTTTCGAATAAAGATCCTACATATTCTTGAAATTCCAGAACTACAGTCTTGCTTTGAATTAGATGGGCTTATGCAAATATATAAGTTAATTGCGTATGATGGTACACTTACAGTCTTCGTCTGTTTTGATCCAGTGTTCTCCGTTCTTAGCTGAATGAGAACTTCTTAGCTCATACTGGATCCATCTTTTACTTGTCTCATTACAGGGGTTCACCTTCTCGGGCATTAACCCGGTAGAATCTGCTTTGCTGTTTTCTGCATCTGTCTTGTTGCTGTCAATTATCGACTCTTCTGGATGTACTTTCCTATTGAAAACTTGTGCCATCTGTAAATAAATTCAAGTTTGTTATAAGCAAGGTTTTCGTTGGAGCATAATAGCTAATTCTGAAAACGTACCATTGAAGTGCTCCAGAAAAGTAAGGGATAAATCATCTGAAGTTTGGTGAATATTATTTCAAGATGTAGAGCAGAGAAAAACAGACCTTTTGGAACTTCTTCTTTGTGGAAGCCAATTCAGTTTTACCACTGTCAGGGATCCTTGAGGATGGGTGTAGCTTTTTAAGTACCTTCTTCACAAGATGCTTTGCAGACTTATGGGTTGAACTGGTTTGCTTCTTTTTCTTCCCATCTTTGTTTTCTGAATGTTCATCGTGCGTTTCTGTTACTTGAAACAGTTCTCCAAGTGATGCCCTTTCCTTCTTCCCTTCAGTCTTAGGTAACTCGATTAGAGAGGCAAAAAGGTACTCTTGGAGGGGGAATTTCATAGGCTGGTTGTCTTCTTCAGCTTCTAGTCCCTCAATGGCCTCAATGGTGGATGCAATAGTGTTAGTGTCGCTGTTCCTTCCTGATGGTTGAATGTTTCCTTCTTTAGCTTCGGCCTCAAGGAACTTCTCCATTTCATTGCTAATGAGCTTCAAATCGTTCTCTGTCACATCTGCCTCGTACGTTTCCGGGTCCCCAAATGTCGGCGTTGCTGGTTCGTCCGGAAATGTTTCTATACCAAGGGTTCCAATGGCAAGAAATCCATGAAAGAAATCACTGTTTCTTGCATCCTTGAAGTTCTCTTCTGCGAAGGCGCTTTCCTGGAACAGGTTAAGCGATTTTCTGAATCCACTATTGTATTTGGGGCCATCAAGGGATGGGTGAGCTGAAATGGGGAAATGCCTATTACCTGAAATGGAATTCCATGTGAAAAGAAGAGTTTTTAACTTTTGTAGAAAAGTAAGAACAGCCTTTGAAGTTTAGCAAAAGATGCATTTGCGCAGGAAAATAGGGAAAATGTCGACTTGTTGCAACAGAAAATTTTGAGTCATGACATTTACTGGACGATACTCGCTAAGGAAAGATCTGGTTTAGCTGCTATCACTCACAAAAGCGACGTGCAAGACAAAGTTGGTGTCAAGCAACTTCAGCTAGCTGTTTCCCAACATAGGTAAGTAGTTTAACTTTCTAGAAATGGATGTTAAAGTAGTGCGATAGTTACTCGGACCTAAATATATGCCTGCTAAGTCCTCTTGCTATTCTCCTAGAATTTAATTCACTTTTTATTCTTGTTCCTACATAATTGACAGGGAAAAAAGCACTAGAGAAGTACGGTCAAATTTACCAGTTGTCGCATCTTTCACTAGCTCTTTGCTATTCTCCCGGAACTTATGATGCATCCAGCCCCAAAACTGATAGAAAATAAGCTTTGGTAAGTATAAGCTACAAGTTAGGTAATTATCATTATTATTTTTTGTAGATAGAGAACGTACCTTCATTTTCGTGTTTTACTTTCCACACAACACTAGAGGAGAAAGTGACCTTTATAGAGAACCATGATTGCTTGAAAGCTGTTCATATAGATGTGAATTGGTTGTTGAACAGTAGTTCAAGACTTTTAGGTTGATGACAGTGGAGAGCAACACCAAGAAAGCTACAAAAATTTTGGTTGGCCCTTCGCTTTCAAGATCACATCAAGAACAAGTTGGAGGAGGGCCATTACAGACATGAGCCTAGTGTTGTGGTTACATGACACGCAGATTCATGGTGGAGTAGCTTATCCGTAGTTCCAATCATCAATCATCTCAGGTATTACTGTTTAATCTTGATTTGAGTTTCTATATCGTAAAGACATAAACCACCTTCGTGGATCCTTATGTGGCGTCCATCATGAATATTAGATTTACAAGTCAAGTTGCAAATAAAGCGTAGATAAAATGAATATTTTCTTAGTGTTGTGTAGACCTCGATTTTAAGACATTCTTTCCTGCAATAAAATAAACTATACATCTCTTGTGAGTTTCTATGCAATTCTGTTTGAAATCTAGTTGCATAGCCAATGTGACTGGATGGTACAAACTCACTCTTGTGTTGGTTATAGAAAAACTGTAAACGTTGTTTTACACTGATGCTACTTCCCAGAGAGAGTAATTTAGTATTATCTGAAACACATCAATCCGTGCTGTGATTATGTTGAGATAAATTCCAATGAAAAGAGCTTTTGTTGACTTGTGCTGTCTCCGACAAGAAGAAAATGCATCTAGATGGTGACCATCCTGCAGAAAAGTAAAGAAAGAGTGCTTTTTCCAGGAAGCATATGAGAGCTCCGTGACAAAGCAACTAAGGCTTTTGCCTTTTGGTACTAGTTGATTCAGACAAGTGAAGCTGTCCACGACATCAGGTACTGTCGTTCTGCTTCAATGTTTTGTTCCATTTTAATATATTACAACTCGTAATTGTATGGGTTTGTTCTCCTTCATTAATTATCCTGTGCCAGTTTCCTTAGCCATAGAAGCACATCGTCTTTGTTTTTTTTTTTTTTTGTAGATCAAGTAGGAAATTGGACCGTGAACCTGGGCGTCTGTGTAAAACACCGTAGACATTGCAGATTAGGTTAGAAGAAGATTATTTGATTAGATTGGCGGGAACAAATACGAATAGATAATGATGAGGATCACAAAGTGGTTAGTTAGGACTAAAAGGAAGCATCTGTAGATGAAACAAAGGAACAAGGGACTAAGGAACAAACAGAAGTTGATAGTATGGGTATGGGACCAAGAGGGAAGCAGTACGCTTTTGGTCCTGATTTAAACAAACTTACAAATGCTAAATTTTGCAATCAGGAGTCACTTCCATTCTCCCACACTCCATTATTATCTACTTTTCTTTTCTATTTCTCAGAATGTGTTCGACTTATGTCTAATTCACGTGGACGCTCGATAAGTCGATATTCCATTTTTTTTTTTTTTTTTTTTTTTTTTCAANGTCGATATTCTTCTTTGTCAGTTTCCCTTCCTGTTCCTCTCACTCATATCTTATTTTGGTATAATATCCAACATTTTCACTTTTCATTATTCATACACTTTATTAAGTTCAATATTTTTTTTGAAGTAATGCCTTTTATATTTTTCTCTACATGCTACTTCTAGAAGTGTGGGTCATTATTACTCCCCAGCTTCCTATCAAAAATTTCAAAATGATTTGATTTTGATAATACGATAGATAGGATTATTCCTATTTAACTGATCTTAATTCTTAACCGACCTTGCCAAGATAACTTAAACTTGAACCTTAATCAAAAGATCTTTAATGGGCCAACACTGGGATAGTAACATACTGATATTAAAGAGAAGCCTGAATTAATCTCCGATACAAAAGTTGTTGTTTTGGGTAATCACAAGGTACTTTTTCCGACTGGGCCGGTTAATTAATGGACTGGTTTCACTAATTCCTGATTCCTCCGACTTGTCAAAAGTGACCTGAAATGGTGACGTCAGCTTCTCCGCCGGTCATTAATTAACGGTTTTTTTTTGTTTCTTTTCCAAGGATCTCCGATCATGAGACCTGCGGCGGAGCTTGCGGTGAGGATCGGTCGTGAGCTTTTAAAGGTATCCGGAAGCTCTCGCTCTCCCCGGACATGGACTCCATCGGTTGAACAGAGTCTTCACGGTCTCGGCTTTCGTCACTCAATAAGTCCTTCGCTTGTGGCTCGCGTCATTGACCCGTTCCTCCTGAACCACCATTCCCTCGCTCTCGGGTTCTTCAATTGGGCCGCCCAGCAACCCGGTTACTCTCACGACTCCCTCTCTTATCACTCTATCTTCAAGTCTCTTTCCCTTTCTCGACAGTTCTCCGCCATGGACGCCCTCTTCAAACAGGTCAAATCGCACAAAATCCTTCTCGATTCTTCCGTGTATCGCTCCCTCGCTGATGCGCTTGTGTTGGGTAGGAAAGCTCAGAGCGCGTTCTGGGTTTTAGAAGAAGCTCTTTCGACGGGTCAAGAGATTCATCCCGATGTATGCAATCGTCTTTTAGCTGCGCTAACTTCTGGTGGATATTCTGATTATGCTCAGAAACTGTTTGTTAAAATGCGCCAAAGAGGTATACCTGTGAATACTCTCGGATTCGGCGTGTATATTGGAAAGTTCTGTAGAAATTCTGAAACGGATCAGCTCTTGAGATTGGTGGATGAAGTGAAAAGGGCTAATTCGAACATCAATGGCTCCATTATTGCACTGTTGATTCTCGACGGTCTTTGTAAATCTTCAAGAGAAATGGACGCTTTCTACATTTTGGAAGAGCTAAGAAACATTGACTGCAAACCGGATTTTATGGCGTATAGAATCATAGCTGAAGCATTTGTGTCAACTGGGAATCTGTATGAGAGACAGGTCGTCTTAAAGAAGAAGAGAAAGCTTGGAGTAGCACCTAGGAGCAGTGATTACAGAGATTTCATTCTGGATTTGATTTCCGCTAAACGATTAACGGAGGCTAAGGAAGTGGCTGAGGTGATTGTGAGTGGAAATTTCCCCATTGATAATGATATCTTAGACGCGTTAATCGGATCAGTCTCTGCAGTCGATCCAGATTCTGCTGTTGATTTCTTAAATTTCATGGTGATGAACACAGGGAAGTTGCCTGCAATTCGGACTCTGAGCAAACTGAGTAAAAATCTCTGCCGGCAAGACAAGAGCGAGCATCTGATAAAGGCTTATGAGCTTTTGTCAAGCAAAGGTTATTTCTCAGAGCTTGAAAGTTACAGTCTGATGATATCGTTCTTGTGCAAGGCCGGGAGAGTCAGAGAAGGATATAGTGCGCTGCAAGAAATGAAGAAGAAAGGGCTTGATCCAGACGTGTCACTCTATAACGCTCTTATCGAAGCTTGTTGCAGAGCGGAAATGATCCGTCCAGCGAAGAAACTGTGGGATGAGATGTTTGTAGAGGGCTGCAAAATGAATCTGACGACGTATAGTGTACTTATCAGGAAATTGTCAGAGGAAGGCGAGGCCGAGGAGGCTATGAGGCTGTTTCAGAAGATGCTTGAGAGAGGGATAGAACCAGATGAAACAATCTACACGTCTCTGCTTGAAGGCCTATGCAAGGAGACAAACCTTGAAGCTGCTTTGGAAGTCTTGAGAAAGTGTATGCAGAGGAATAATAAAACGGTTGCAACAAGAGTATTAAGCGCGTTTGTCTTAAACCTATGCAGCAACGGTAAGAGAACAGTTATGTCTTTATAGTTTTTTTTTTTCTTATTGCCTTAAGTCAAGTTTCTGGCTCTGATTGATTAGGTGTGTGCGTGTAGGACATTTTGGTGAGGCGTCACAGCTGCTGCGCGAGCGAGAACAATTAGAACACACAGGTGCACATGTGGTGCTGCTGAAATGTGTGGCAGATGCGAAAGAGGTTGAGATTGGAATCAAACATATGAAATGGATCAAAGAGGTATCGCCATCTCTTGTTCGGACCATTTCTTCTGACCTGTCGGCGTCTTTCTGCTCATCATCTGATCCTGATTCCATTCTTCCGTTTATTCGTGCACTTGAGCACACATAATTACACCAGTAGGCTATAGCAATTAGCAAATTAGATTCTCCAAATTGTAGATCTTGTTCCTGTAGGCTGGTGTAAGTCTGTAACCAAGATCTCTAGGTGAATGTATACGTTTACAAGTCGTTTATATATTGTCTACGTAAGAATTTTTCTAATGAATATTTTTCTTACGATACGTGCGATTTATCATCTTGCTTTCTTCTTCTTTCATGGTATAAGCCCGGTAAAAGTGTTATTGAAGGAAAAGTTTAAATTAAACCTTTATAACTCAGGAAATGTGGTCTTGTAATTTTTTTTGTTTTGTTTGAAAAAAGAAAAAAGAAAAAAATATAGTAGGTGAAAATGATTGATGAATCAATTGTTTTGTTTGAATGATTGAAGAAATATTCTCCAATTTAATAAAGCTAAAGCTAAAGAATTTAGCAGTAGATTTATTGTATTCAATAGTACTGTATTAGTAATATTTGTGAAATTTGTGAAGTTACTGGATCACAGCATGTACGAGCTATAGAGCTCATCTCTGAGACTCTTGACGCAACGGTCGGGTCAAAATCACGGATATATGTTGGTGGATGACCACGTAATCTGGAGTGGGGACCATAGTTAACAGTTATTACGGTTAATATTTTAGGTCATGATCAAAAAGCCTCGTCCTTGTCATAACTTGATCGCAATTGCAAATTAACTATCCAAATTGGCAAATTAGAGATAGGAAAGATCCTAATATATATATATATATATATATTAATTAGTGTGATTAAAGATAGACAAAGAGCTAAGCTTAAAACAAACGCACCACTCTTCTCCCCTCACTATCTCTGAATTCAACACTATACTTAACCTAATCTATTTCGTTCTTTAAAAACCAAAAAAAAAGGAAAAAAAAGTAAAGAGAAAAGAAACGCAGAAGAAGAAGGTAACTTAAGGATCAGAGCCAGAGAGCACCAGCATCTTTGAGAAGAGGGACAAGTGAACCGTTGATATGTGAAGCCATCACTCTCTCCATTGCTCCTATCATCTTCCCTCCGATGAATACGACCGGAAGTGCTCCCGGAGTAGTACCGCCGCTGCTGGAGCAGCCGAGGAGACGAAGCAGAGCTCGGTGGATATCAACGCCGTAAGGGTGGAGGTCGAGCTCGTGGACGGCGGGGCTAACTCCCATTCCACGGAAGAGACGCTTGACGGCATGGCACATGCAGCAAGTGCTCACGCTGAATATAACCACCGCATTCTCCGCCGCCATCGACTCTATCCTCACAAGAGTCTCCGACGGAAACACTCCCATATTATTGACCTTATTGTACGACGACAATGAGCCCCGAGTTTCTGTTTTGTATTGCATTTTCTTTTTCCGAGAGAGAGAGAGAGATAGAAATATAAATAGAGAGGGAGTGAGATTGAGAGTACTTTGAGTTGGTTGGACTTGGAGGAGAGGGTGTGCAGACTATTTATAGAATGTGTAATCCTAAATATAATTGGTGATTTTTTTATTTATTCTATATGCGAAATGATAACAAAGTAATTGATGTGATAGCCATATGGTTTGGTATAATATGATATTTTTTCATCATATAACTTTTTTTTTTAAAAAATTTCCAAAAAAACGTAAAAGTCGAATATTTTGATATTTGTCTGTTAAATAGAGGTTAGCTCTTGGCAGAATAAGAAAATTCCTGGTAATATATGTATATCCTTCTTGTCGGCTATTACCGTAATAACATCTTACAGAGAATTACACTAGCTAGTTTTGTCTGAAAAATTGGTCCAACATACCAAAGAAAAAAAGGTCCAATATATTTAAATAAAAGAAAATATGATTCAATATAATTAATGGAGACGCGTCGAATAAGAACTTTGATGCTGCCAACATTATGTGAGCAACTCGTAACATTGAGATGAGGTCGAATGTCTGGATATGGCCGGTGGTTTTCCATTATATTCCATTTCCACTTTATGCTCATATCCTCTAAACAATCTATATAAACAATCTATCTACACATAATATCATTCATAATGATCGTAAAAGGACGTGGAATATGTTTTCTTTCGGACTGTAATCCAACTAGAGCGTCGCATAATCATTTATTCTTGAGCCAGTAGGATATAAAAACTGAGCAATATTTAGAAAATGAAATAAAGGAGTCATAAATATTCTTGGAATGAACTTAAATTAAAAGAGAAGACACTATTAATTGTGATGTAGTTGCAATTAGCGTTGTTTTTTTTTTTTTTGCAACCAGCGTTTACTTGCTTCCATCAGGATGTCAGTGTTCTTGTCTTCTTGATGTATGGAAACTACAAGTTGGCATGTTCTTGCTGCTAGCATCTTTTTCTTTCTATATGATTATTACAAGTTCCATTTGTAAAATCAGTTCACTAAAAGCCTGAAAAAAGTTCAATTTTACAAAGTTGGTCACATGCATTTTTGGCTTCCATGCATGCTTGAGCCTTTTTTTTTTTTATCTGCCAATTTGCCTTCTTGTTTCTCATGTTTGACCAACCCCTTTCAAAAAAGCTAAAATAAAAATATTATTGTTGTCAGCACCAACAATTTGTTAAGAAACTTGTAGGTACCAATCGCAATACAGAGTCACCCTCTCATCGATTATAAATGATAAAGTTCCCTAAGTTATTCGTTTTTTTCCATCTATGACCTATGTAATCACATTTACGATTTTTTTCTATTGAATAATACTAATGAGGCTTATCAGGACATGGATATTAGTTTAAGTGAATCCGAAGAGTTATATGTCCCTTCATTGGTTTTAGATTTGGTGTATAAACTAAAGTCGATTCATTTTAGACTAAATCTTTGCCTTAAGATAATTAGATAACTTTATAAAAAAAAAAAAAAAAATAAATAAATAACAAGAAATAAACAATCTTGAGGGATTGCGCATTGCGGTTGTCGGACCACTTTATTATTATTTAAAATAAATCGAAGGTCGTTACAGAAGCCTTACGTAACAGATGTCATCAGATGTGTATTTTTGGTTGACCGGCTGGTCGGTCGGTTATAACCCTGGACAAGTACGTGGTGCGTGTGCTTTTGAGGAAGGGTATTTTCGGAATCATCAAAAGTGCTTGTTTCTCTTATTCATTCAAAGCCTGCACCTTCTTGAATGCCACACTTTTCCACATTCTTTATATTCCCTTCTTTTTTCACCCTAAACTGAAATGAATGAACTTTTGTTGACCGTTAAGTCATGCTTGTCGCAAGACATATTATTGATTATAGAATTTGGCTCAAATAATGTTATTACTGTATCACAAGAACAAGAAGAACAACAACAACAATAAGAACAAGAACAAGAACAAAGAATGTGAAGTTGTTCCAAGTCTCAACACATTCATAGCTCTGTTCTGCATTAAGAATCGGTCTCAAAGAAGGCTGAGTGGAGAGCCCTCACACATTGCTCTGCCTCTTCATCATTCACTATCAATGAGATGTTTACCTGATACACACACACAAAAACATCTCCGTTCATTATAAAACCGTAACAATACCATATTCATGTATGTATATATATATATACGTGTAGCAGCATAGTTCCACCTTAGATGCACCCTGAGAGATCATCTGCACATTCACTCCATTGCTTCTAAGTACTTTGAACACCTGTTTTTGTTGTTCATGCCAATGCCATTCCCGTTAACTAAAACTTCAATATCAAAAGAGAAAACAAGACTGCAGGTTACTACTCTCACTCACCTTTTCTAATATGAGTGATGATTTCTGAACATTTCCGATGAGGGAGATGATTGATCTGCGCTGAAGCAGTTTCACAACAGCAATCTTCTCTAGCTCCTCTACCACATGATCCAGCTCCTGTTCACACCCAATCATTATTTTCACCAATATTACATATGATTCTCACACAATAAAGTATCTATCAAAGTAAAAGTAGTCTTACGTTTGCGCGCTGAACCAACTCTCTACCCCAGAGCTTTGCTGGATCCAGTGTCAAAGATATACTAACTTCACTTGTTGCCACAACATCTACCGATATGCCTAAATCTTCAAATGTGGTAAACACCTGCACATAAGAAAAGTAATTACGCTTGCAGTGAGATATGAAACAAAGTCGAATAAAGATATCATTTATCCAGTTATATTACCTTGGCAAGGAAACCATATTGGCCGAGCATACGTGTGCTTGCTATGTCCAACATGGTCACATTACGTTTCAGAACAATGCTTGTTAACACAGCCTACAAGGATATAAAGGAGGGAGAGAAGAGGTCATCGATATAGTTTGATATAATGAGTTTATAAAAACACTCTTGTTTCACGAACCTTACTCATGTCTCTTGATCTGGTGATGACAGTTCCTGGAGCATTGGGGTTGTACGAGTTCTTAACCCTCACAGGAATGTCTCCATCTCTTGCTGGTCGCATGGACAGTGGATGCAACACCTACAATGGCAGGGAAATGTGCTCAGCCAACAAACAGAGAAAAAACTCGTCAGCAAAGATTGATAATCTACGATATTATTACCTGGGCACCAAAGTAAGCAAGCTCAGCTGCCTCATCGAACGTTAAGTGTGGAACAGGTTGAGCTCCAGGGTATATGTTAGGATCACAAGTCAAAACACCATCCACATCTTTCCAAACCTATACCAGATTAACAAAAAAAAGAAATGTTTAGTTAACAAAGTTCCATCTTCATGCAATCTTGGCTTAACCAAATCAATTACCTGAATCTCCCGCAGTCCTAACGCTTTCCCAATCGTTGTGGCCGTCAAATCGCTACCACCCCTACCCAACGTAGTTATAGCACAAGACCTCCATCCCTGCAAAAATAGATAAGAATCAGAGTTTTTCACTACATATATTTTGATCCACGAGAATAACATGAAGTGAATTAGTCATAAAAAGTACAAACCTTTCCGAGGAAGCCAGTAACAACAGGGACTGCGTTTTCCTTGCTCCAATCGCCAATAAGTGTTTTGGAGACGGCAGGGTATGTTGCTTCAAGTATATCAGCATTTGTAAAGTCGTCTGTGGTTATAAACCCGATCTCAAATGCATCATACTGCCAATAACAAGCAAGCAGCTCATCAAGTCATGAATCAAAAATCATGTTAAGAGTATAGAACTGTGAGCATCGACACACTGACACAAGTTTCTTTACTCTAGCTGACAAGTGCTGCTATCTATGAAGTCAGTCTCAAGGTTATTCTAAAACAAGGGTAGTATAAAGCAACATACTTGACGCGATTTGTGGCCAATTTTGTTGAGGTACGCAGAGAAAAGCCTTGTGGACATGCACTCTCCAAATGAAACCAAGTAGTCCCTTGTTCGTAAGGTTAGCTCCTTCATCATTGATATGCCTTTCAGAAGCTGGTGTAGTCCTTCTAGATGTTCTGCAAATGAATCAACCGGAAAGTGGATTCAGAAACTGAAATTTGAGAAAAAGGTCAATAATTCAAGCATTGAGAAAGAGAACTAAGGCACTTACTTGTGATAACCGTTGTTTCCACTCCAAGCTCATGAGCAGTTCTGCACATTGGAGAATTTTGTTTCCCATGAGAATAAGGCTAAATTTAGACTGTGAACAATAGATAACAATAAAATAAAAAAAACAGAACATTCATCGTTTTAGTTAACCTTAAATGGAGTTCCTTTATAAAGCTCAATTCTTCAATACTTTCTACGTTAGTGACACCGCAAGTAACAGCCTTCTCTCCAGCCTAATGAAAGCCAAAATGCCAAGAAAATAATTCACTGAATAATAACGAACATCATAAGAAATAAGCAGAAAAGAACAAGATTGTTGTGTTACCATCAAAAGCTTATTAGTCGTCTTCCCCATTGCTGATAGCACAACAACAGGCCTCTCATCAGGAAAGCTGAGTATAAGATTGGCAATTTCTTTCATCCTCTCTGCTGATGCCACTGATGAGCCGCCGAATTTCATCACACATGTCAACTCTTTGCCAGTTCCGCTAAAATTGCTAGTCTCGAGCTCTCTTCTTTCAAGCAAATCGACTCTTCCAGCTTCACAAGTAACTCTCAAAGCTATATTCCTACAAGAATGCTCTACGGTTCTAAAGACTGCACTACTTGTGGCCTGGTTAACCGAAAAATTAATTCCCTTTGTGCTAAACTCAAGCCTCTTTGAGCTTATAGCAAGCCCTGGAGCTTTCACTCCGTACAACTGCAATGAAGCCGCCATTTGCTCAATAGTGAAGCTTGCTAAAAAGAGAGAGATTGTTGTGATCTCGACAAATGGTACAGCTTCAACTATGAGATTGACAGACAGAATAAGAAGAAATAAATGTTAGGTCTTTCTCATGGGATCTAACGATTACTAATGTGGTAAAACACCAATAAGGAATGAATGACTATGAAAAAACATTCTTCAACCAATTAAATACAAAGTTGACCAGGAGAGACGACAAATGACGACTTTTCTTTCAATGAAATCAAATAACCAACCAACTGAAACAAGAAATGCTAATAAACAACATTATAAGAGGAACACTTGTAAAGTTCTTTTGAAGGAGTCAAACCCAGATGGATCTATAATACTTTTCATTTTTTTTTAAAAAAGGAATGTGGAAGCATATTAACCAGAAAATGTGTAAAAATGGTGCTTCTTCATCACCCAAATGCAATAAATTATGAATCACCGGAGAATATGGAAAAGAAAACAGCTAAAGACGATCGTAACAAAGATCAAAACCCAGAGAAGAGCAGAAGTCTAAAGGAAGACGACAAATGTAGACAAGTACCTTTACTGGATCTGCGTTAAGAAATTTAGAAAAGTTTAAGCCTTTGCTCTGGATTCCTTCGGACACAGCTGAAACGACCGGTCGGATTCGCCGGCGTCTCCCAAGAAAATAATGTTTTAATGGTTTAAGGAGTGTAAACGCCGCTTAACAACATAATTAGAGAACGTGAGAGACAACACTGCTTTGTTAGCCCTTCCCAGAACTGGACGGTCCAGATTCAATCTCTGGATAGAGAATCGGAGGTGATACCCTTTCAGCCTCGGGTAGGGCACTAAAATTGAATTCGAGTGTTGATTAGTGAAACAATCAAATCAATGACGACATCTTACTTCTTCTCCTCCAATTATTTTAGATAATAAGTGGTGAATGATGTTGACAAAAACGTGAGTAAAGACTTTGGCCCACTCACTTCCAATAATGTGAAAGCAAATATTCCATTGATCGACTCGAAATAATGTAAAACAAATTTGATAACACAAGAGTAATGCGACAAAACAAAAACATAACAGTCCCAAAACTGCCCTCGCTAAGGGCACACTTCAAGCATTCTGGTAATGATGTAGTTTGTACATCAAAACTTTCCCGGCGGCGTTTCCCATAGCCATGAAGCCACTTCCGGGGCTGAAATCCATGCAGCGAGGGTAATGCATCGTGGTGTTTGGCGGCGGCCAGTTTGAGAACACGGTCAAGGACGGAACATGGACAAGCTTCACGCTGTTCTTGTTCATCGTAGAGACTATAGCAAGAATCTGAGCATCATGGTTAAACTTCATGAAATCTATCTTGGAAGTGAGATTGTCCACCGTCTTTATCGGCTTCCTCTTGCCTCCAACAAACTCCGATTTCTTGTAAATGTTTACGATCCCTCTGTCTGTTCCAGAGGCAAACAATGCTCCGTTTGGCGAGCTGCAAAGAGAAGTGCCACCAGTACTGCCTTCATCGCCACCTTTGTATAAACACTCCCTTGTTCTCAGATCCCAGACGTAGACTTCTCCGTCTCCTCCTGAGCTCAGCAACTCCTTCCCATCGTCACTGAATGCTAAGGACCGGACTGAGCCATTCATCTTTACGGTTCCTATCAGCTCTTTTGTTTTTGTGGACACAAGTAAAATGTAACCTTCGTTGCCCACAAAAGCTATTGTCTTAGAGTCTTGTGATACCTCAAACTGTTCCAAGCTTTTCTCTTCTCTACCAACCAAAGGGCCAATCTTGTCAAACTTTGCCTTCTCCAAATCAAAGCTGTAAAAGAACTTCCGTCTTCCAGAGACAATGACCTGAGAGCCATTAGGCAAGAAAGCCGCTTTACGGATGGGACAATCCTCGAGGAAAATGCTCTGTATCTTGGTGTTCCTCTTTCCATCAATCTGGAAAAACCTCAACCGCCGATCCAATCCAGCAGTGAGAAGCAGCTGAGCGTTTTGATGGAACTGGACAGAGTTTATCGGACCGTTTGAAGGATCCGCTGCATTGGCGTCAACGAGCTTTGAGTATTCAAGAATACCAGAACACAGCTTGCTACCACCGCCCTTCACCACAAGATCTTCATTTGTTCGGAGGATATCATCATCGTCATCAACTCCTCCATGCTCGTATTCATCATCTGAAGAGTCTCCATCAATCACTTGGGAAGCAGGCCGAGCCCAATCTGTCCCCGGGTTTAGCTTAGCATGGTGTGCCCTCAGCCTCGAAATGTACTCAGAACCAGAGATCAAGCCTTCGTTTTCCTCTTTCCTTAGCTTCCTCAGACGGTTAACAGTAGCTATATTGATAGTTATCTCTTTCTCTTCTTCATCTTCCCAAGCAGCTTCTCCCTTTCTAATTCTACCCTCAGCTTGACCACTCTCTTCATCAGAGAGCTCTTCTTCATCCTCCTCGTAATCCGGAATCTGCCTCCCAGCACAACGGTCTACACGAAACAGAGCAGACCCATCTGCTTCTACATCGCCGCCTTCTTTACCGAACGTAACAGGGGAGCAGAGAGATCCGAATAACAAATTCTCAAGCTTTTTCATTTCAACCTGTTCAGACTCTCGTTGCTTCTCCTCCTCCTTCTTTCTTCTCTTTCCCCTTGCGTCATCATCGGACCCAATGTCTTTCCCATCTTCAACATCTCTGTATTTTTTCTTCGACTCCTCCTCTCTTTTACCCTTGCTTGTCGGAGCGTTCTGAGATAACGCATTCATCGCTCAATACCACAAATTCACAGCTGCATAAAAGAACAACAACGATAAGATTTGCAGCCAAGTTCGTTATCTCTATGGAATATAGAGCTTAATTAAGCCCAAATTTCGGTAATGATTACGATAAAAGCTACTACTTAAACCTAGATCAAGCTCAAGTTTGATTATACTGAAGAAACAGGAAACAACTTACAACGTTGACGAGCAGAAACACTTGAGACGGTGACTGTCGGCGAGGGTTCTCTTCTGGTGGGGAGATTTAGGGTTTTAGAATTTCATTTCCCAAAAAAAAAAATTAAACAAATAGAAATTGGAAAATTTCGTTACATAGCCCTTTTCATGCGTCAACGGGTTTTATGACCCTTGAAAAGCCCATGGGCCATGACAGGTCAGTGAATAAAACTATTTAGAATGGTACTTTCGTGATTAACTGCAAAGTATATGCCCCCTGTTTCATCGGGAATCTTATTGCCCAATAAAGGGCCGAGATTCGAGAGAAATATCATTTGTGTTCTTTTTAGGGAGCGTGAGATCGGACCTAGCCACCGTGCTCTCTCTCTCATTTCCTACGCCATCTCTATCACCTCCATTCTCCGCCGCGATGGAATCGTCTAAGCATTCTCTGATCCCCAGCTTCCTCTACGCCTCTTCTTCATCGCCGAGAAGCTTTCTCCTCGACCAGGTGCTGAATTCCAACTCCAACGCTGCATTCGCCTCCGCCAATCTCGAGAAATCTCCTGCCCCGGCCGCGCGTTCCTCTCCGACGTCGATGCTGTCTCAGAAGAATTTCCTTATCGCGTCTCCCACCGAGCCAGGGAAGAAGATCGAGATGTACTCACCTGCTTTCTACGCCGCTTGTACCTTTGGTGGAATTCTCAGCTGTGGTCTGACTCACATGACTGTTACCCCTCTCGATCTGGTCAAGTGCAATATGCAGGTATTCACCCCGTAGATCCATTATCCTTCGTATGTTTTCGGGACTCCTTTTTTGCAGATCTGTGTCGCTGTGTTTGCTCAGGTGGTGAGATCTGCGTTTGAGCTTTGTTTTCTGGGTTGGATAGATCCGTGTTCTGATTTTCTCTCTAGACTAATATCATTTCGTCATTTCCCTGACTATTGGTTTTGTGCTGCACTCGGTTATTTGAAGAATTGTTTTTATCTCTCTTATTACATTTGTTCTTCCATCCATTTCCCTTGAATATACGCCATTTCTTCTGTTTTCTTGCATTTTATGTATCAATCATCCTATTTCAAAATACTTCGATCTGTCCTGAGTTCTGTTTTCTTGGATATTTGTTTAAATATCGTGGTATGTGTGGAATGATTCACTCGGTCTTGCAACACTGATGTTCCTTGCCATCCAGATTGATCCAGCAAAGTACAAGAGCATCTCGTCTGGTTTTGGGGTTTTGCTCAAGGAGCAAGGAGTCAAAGGATTTTTCCGTGGATGGGTCCCTACTCTTTTGGGTTACAGTGCTCAGGGAGCCTGCAAGTTTGGATTCTACGAGTACTTTAAGAAAACATACTCTGATCTTGCTGGTCCTGAGTTCACTGCCAAATACAAAACCCTCATCTTCCTTGCTGGTTCTGCTTCTGCTGAGGTAATCGCAGATGTTGCTCTTTGCCCATTTGAGGCTGTCAAGGTGCGTGTTCAGACACAGCCTGGATTCGCCAGGGGAATGGCTGATGGGTTTCCCAAGTTTGTCAAGGCCGAAGGATTCGGAGGGTGAGTTTTTGAATGCCAATAACTTTCTCTCCCTTGTTACAGCTAGCCTTTTGTGTCTGATTTCTTGTTTTTTTTTGTGTGTGTTTGCAGCTTGTATAAGGGTCTTGTTCCACTCTGGGGACGTCAGATTCCTTGTAAGTTCTGGCCTCTATTTTACAACCGTTTGCAGAATATCTTTTTTCTTTTTCTTTTTCTTTTTTTTTTTTGGTCATGAAGTATGCGTGATTCTTTAAAAGCAAAGTGTGGTGATGATATCTTGGAAATGTGACAGACACGATGATGAAGTTTGCTTCGTTTGAGACGATTGTGGAGATGATCTACAAGTACGCTATTCCCACCCCAAAGGACCAGTGCAGCAAAGGTCTGCAACTCGGGGTTAGCTTTGCAGGAGGTTACGTTGCTGGAGTGTTCTGTGCAATCGTTTCTCATCCAGCAGATAATCTAGTGTCTTTCCTCAACAACGCTAAGGGAGCAACCGTCGGAGATGTAAGTCACTATGTCTTTGGGAGATGCAGATAAGCTATAGGATGACTGCTTTTTGGTAGTTTTATACAAAAATAACTATTGATTTTTGTGGCGTTAGGATTAACATTTAATTGATGTAATGAAATGTTGCAGGCTGTGAAGAAGATAGGAATGATGGGTCTGTTCACAAGAGGTCTTCCTCTGAGAATTGTGATGATTGGGACATTGACTGGAGCACAGTGGGGACTATACGATGCCTTCAAAGTGTTTGTTGGCCTGTAAGATCCTCTCTTCTCACTTGCTTTCTTTCTTTCTTTCTTTCTTTCCCCAATACCTTCAAAAATTTGCAAACTCTCATACTTTTTTATTTGGTTCAGGCCAACCACCGGTGGTGTTGCTCCAGTTCCAGCCATCGAAGCTGCTGAAGCCAAATGATGATGAAAAAGGATAGGATTTTTGTTTGAAAAAAATAAGAACTGAGGAAGAGTGACCTCATCCTCCTGATTCCAACTTGATCATTTTTTGTTTTTATTTTGAAATTTGCGTTCCTGAATTCAGGAATAGTACTCTCTCTCTCCCTCTCTCTTCACATACTCTCAGGCTCAGCCTATTGTTGTTTTATTTCTTGTCCTTTTTTGTTTCGTAAGAGATGAGAGGGAGGAAGCAAGGAACTCACTAAAAGATAGAGTGGGGCACACATCCACTTACTACTATACTTTTTTTTCGGATTATTAAAAGTCTATTTTGGGTTGATCACTTTGTTTCATTTTTATTGCTCTCTCCAATTTACGACCTTACTCTCTCTATAACTGTCATATAATTCATAAATCTGTGGATACTGAAATGGATCATAATTGCATGGTTGTGTTCTTGTTAAAGCGTAATGAAAATATCATATAGACGACTAACAGTCGTCAAAAAACGAACTTTCCAAATCGCCCACCGTGGGGCATAAATCTGATATTGAATACATCGTAATTGCACGTTTGCGTTCTTGTTAAGGCATAAAGCCATAAAGGAAATATTATGACATAATGAAAATATTACATGGACGACATAGTTTATGAAAAAATGACTTCTCTTAATCGCCCACCGTGGGGCTCGAACCCACGACCACAAGGTTAAGAGCCTTGCGCTCTACCAACTGAGCTAGACGGGCTTCGATGCATCCTTGAGCTGATATAGATTATAAATCATAATATTAAAAATTAAACATAAACCTTTCCTTTATCAATAAACCAGTTGCTAATGATTTTTTGGGCAACAGTATGTAGTTATGTGCAGTTAACCTTTTTGTTGAAGTAGCGGGGGTGGGCTTTGTTTTATTTTTCTCCGTCTGTTGTTACGTATGGGTTTGTTTCAATCGAGTAAAAGAAAAGATCGAAAGTTCGAAACAATCTTATTCTTCAAGCGAAAGACATTGTGATTTTCAGCTAGCGAAAGAACATCAAATAGAACTGGATTTCAACAGCGTAAATGAGCACTAACCGGCCTGCACGAACCTATTGGTTCTAAGGGAACTGGAAGAAGTCATTCAAGGTGAGGCTTGTTGGCTCAATTTTCATGTATAAATCATTATTATTGGCTAGGTAGGGCTTGTAAGCTCAAACATATGACAACAGCTCTTTTAAGTTAAAAAAAACCATAACAAATATCAAAACTACTAATGATCGAGATCATAATACTTAATAGCCAAATTAGACACTACAAAACGGCTATACTACTATTAAACAGGATTAAAAAAAGCAAAGAGGTAATTAAACAAAACAACGAACACAACAAAGAATAAAAGGCTCATGTTAAAGAGGATGCAGGCAAAACCAAAATAAAAGAGACCTCCACGACAATGCTCTCACAAAGACGTTATTATGCAAAATCAAAATAACTCTTTGAAATAGTCATCTGCAATACCAAAATTAAAGGGTGTTCTATAATTCTTACAACTTTTGAAACTGTGTTCAACTGCTAAACACAACATTGCACCGTATCAACCTTTCTCACCTTCATTTCACAACCTTAACGCTTCTTCTTGCTGCTCGCTTTTGCTGCGTTGGACTTTGAAGGAGTTGCTACCAAGTATATGAACAAAACCACCATGGAAATCACCGAAACAAGTGATCCATATTTTGCCAGAATCCTCTGCAACAATTGGAAAAAAGGGTAAGATGAGAACTGTTATACTCGATGATTTCACTGGGAGGGGAGAATTACACATCGAATTACCTTGGCCTGATGATTATTTTAGCAGCATCAAGAGCAACATCCAAGACACAACACAAGAGAACAATGAAAGTCAATGATTAAGAAGAAAATAAAACATTGAAAGGATGACTGAAAGAGCAACTCCTTAAGGAATCAAATTTACCAGGTCAAACTTGTCCGTTGGAGGTTTGTCTGCGAGGATGTCTAGAGGTAGGAGTGAAGTTGAGTACGCTTGCTACAAACAAGAAAACCAGAATACATTATTGCATGTAAAAACAATGGTCACTACACGAGAAAGTGACTCCGATTGGAAAGACTCACTGGAGGGCGTTTATAAATGGCAAACCTGAAGAACCGTCTTGGTGGGGATGCGGAAAGTAACAAGGGCAGGAGCACCGTAGAAGAGTCCTTTAACCTTGGCCTCCAGCTCGAAAGAATGAGACAGAATGCCTCCTCTGCACACAAATACCAGATTAGCGAGGAAACGAAATAGCCAAAGGCAGTCGCTATAAACAATTATGATCAACGAAGAACTCACGCATCAAGTCTTTCCCATGATTTTGAAGTGTTTCCATTGACAACTTCAAAAGTGGCTTTATCCCAGCTATTATCTGTCAGCGTCACATCATATGCCGTCCTGAGAGCAAACACCAAATTATCAGATCAAAGCTCAGAATCCTCGCAGAAATCCACAATTCCGATCGATCAGATCAAATGGCGTTTCGATTGCTAATTACTGATAAACATCCTCGCGTCACTCGTCCATACGATAGATCTAAGGTTAGCTCACGCATAATTTACTAATACTACAGAACCCAATCTCTCCATGCAAATTGACTATCAGAAAACTAAAATGGATCGGAGATTGAAAACAGAGAAATCAGACGGATTCGGAAAAAGAACTAGAGAAGAGATGGAGAACTGACGCTGATCCTTGGTTGTAGATGTCAAAGGAAACGGAGACGCGTTCGGCGCCAGATTTGAGCCTGTTGAGAGTAGCTTTCTTGTGGACCACCATGAACGGCATTTCCGAGGTCGCAAATGAAGCAGAAACCAGCATGAAAGCCGCCATGGCGGAGATCAGAAGCTTAGCTACGGGGATGGCCATGGTTTGTGATCTTCGAAGCTGTTGTTGTTAGGCAGATGCGAAACAGATCTACGATTGATTTCCTCCGCTTGTAAACCCTCCGACGACGATATAGCACCACTGACCCTCACTCAGAAACAAAAAGTCAATGTTGGGCCCAATTGTTCTTTTTCACCTGATAACGGGCCCACTCAAAAGAGGCCCATTGTAATTATTAAGTTCATATTGGGATCGAAATCTGGAGCTGCTTGTTATAAGAGATAGATACAGTACAACACTGAAGATATCAATCAACTTGTAACACAGCCTGTCTCCTGCCACAATCTAACATGTTTCTTCTTTCACACCACATTTTGATAGGATTCAGATATTCCTAAATTTTTATAATCACAGATATCATCTAAAGTCTACGCGCTTGCAAATCTCAAAACTACTCATTCGTTGAAGGACATAAAGGTTTTGTTATCTCATTTTAGTTTCAAATTAATTTATTGGTTGGAGTAAGAAAACAGGGTAAAAAAGTGAGGGGTTTTGATTTGATTCGGTTAATCGAGGTGGCGGGAAAGTTAAGTAAAGAAGTCAACGAGGAAGTTACTAAAACAAAGAACAGGAGAGCCAATTAACATTAGGCAAGTGGGGGATGTGCATTCACAGCTTCCCAGAATAAACATAATTAAAACTTGGATTAAACCGAAAGGCATGTGCCCTTTCGTTTCTTTTTTTGGTTAGTTAAATAAATCGTGTATCTCTATTCTCTACCCATTTGCCATTGAATAGTGAGCATGTGGGAGGATTGCATCGAACTCTAAAACCTAAGTGAATCTTCTTCTTACTCTCCCCATCATTCTTTGGAACCTTCAAACCAACCTTCCCTCACACATGCTTATACTTCTCTCTACCTCTGTTCCATTAGCTCTCTCAAATTCTTTTCCTTTTAATATTTACTCTTAAAGCTTCCCAATATCCGGATCTATTTGCTTCAGGTTGTTCCAGAACTTTCATATTTTTAGCATATATATTTTGTCATATTGTTGCTGTGTATGTATGTATCCGCACATCTAGGATGATATTTTGTGAGCAAAAAGCATAGCACAGAGAGAGAGAGAGAGAGAGCATGGGGTGTGCTACATCTGCTTATGTTGTTGTGGGAAGGAAAAACAAGAAGAGGACCATTCAAGAGTCCGTAGTGTTTGTTCTGCAGCTCCGTGTTCCTGTTCAGTCTGATCTTCAGCGCCAACTCGAAGGCGTTTCTCCCAAGACAACCATCGACAGATTAACATGTCTAAGGAATCAGATTCAGTTTGTAGCTGAGGACACAGGTATAGAGAAACGAGACCGTCTTGTTCCACTTTTCTTGCGTGCTAAGATAAAAGATTCCCGTTTTGAAAGAAGTGTTCCATGTTCAAATTGCAGGGGGCTCTGCCATCTCTGAGCTGCGTACAGCTTTGGAGGAGTACTTGTCTCTTCTAACCGGTCTTGTCAAGAAAAGTACATATTTGCACATTTTGATTCAGTCAACAGTTTAGTGAGTCGTAAATTAAATGGCGATATCAGAACTTTTTTATATTTGTAGAAAATGATGGAATGGAAGGATGCGTGGAGTTCAAATGGAAAACCCTTGGAGATGGTAGACGAGTAAGTTATTATTTTTTTTTTTTGCTTAAAGCCAATCCTATCCTGAGAATTTGGATTTTTGTTGTTTGTTCTGTTACTCTTAACAATGTGAAGGTGTATACAGGGAGAGATATGTTTCACAAACCTTTGGATGGAGATTTTGGCAGTGATCCACATGATGGCTGCTTTGGTATTGACTGAAGCTAACTCTCTCATGATTCCAAAGGATTGCTCTGCTTCCGGCAATGCTGTCCGTGTGGTATCCACTGGTTTGGCCTCTTTTATCTTCACAGTTATCTTTTACTTATACTTTTCTGTGTTTACAAACCTGATTACATCTGTCACTTACACACAGATTGCAGGAGAGATGCGGTTGACTTGCTGCTCAAGGCGTCTGGTTACTTGGAGTTCTGTGTCCGAGAGATTCTGACTCGCTTTCCTCCTGATATAAAGTATGAAGCAAAACACACGGCATATCTTTGTTCATGTCTTATCACGTAAATACTTACATAGCTGAATTTTTTTTGCAAATTGTCTGCAGGAGTAAGTTGCCAGATGATATGCAGGAGAGTGTAATACAAACTCTTTCTATTCAAGCACTTGGACAGGTTACACACTTGTTGATGCATTCTAGACTTTTAAACTGATGAGACTCCTATATCTATTGTATGGGTTTTAATTTGTAAATGTGGTGAAATCTCACTTCAGGGGACTGAGATTCAACTTGGGTTAGCAGTTGATAGCCAGAAAGCAACACTCTCTGTGAAGAGGAGACTTGCCTGTGAGCAAGTCATCTACTTCTCTCAGGTCCCCCTCATAGTCTAATATATCTTCATATTCTTTCATCCTGCGTGGTTTTGGGACAAGCATATGTTCTTGCACCAATCTCTTTAATAAGCTCTCTTAAACGATCCCATTTCAGGCATATCACTGCTTGTCTAGTTGTGAATTAGTCAGCCATGGATGCGCCAAGAAGCTTCTCCGGTTTATCTACTGGAAGTTTCTGGAAGCAAAGGTATGTGTGAAAGCTACTCTTAAATTGATGAAACGATTCCATCTCTATTATTTTCTCATATATTAACCTTCTCCGTTATGTTCTGTTTTTTTTCTTTGGGACTGGAATTTAACAGGCTGCGGCATATTACTACCATGGACTGGTAACAGACAAAGGAACTGAGCCATCTTGCCACGTAAGCGCAGTGTGTTGTTTCCTTGCAGCTGCAGAGATCCTAGGAGAAAGCAAGAAGGCTTGTCTTAGCTTCTGCTTGGCTCCTCCTGTCACCAGGTTTGTGTTTCATTATAAATATCGAACATTCATTATTAAACATGTGAACTGTGATTGAATCATTACGTTTTATCAGAGCTCCTCCTATGTGGGGCGTTATGAAGCATCTGAGCCAGAAGATTCCAGAAGTTGCTTTTAGGAAATCTCAAACGTATGGATACTTGCTTGAAGAAGAAGAAAAGTAAGCTGAACATATAGCTAATTAATCAGATATATATATATATATATTAGATGGAGTATATAGCTAATGACATGATAAACCACAGGGCAATGCAGTGTTTGCCAGAGCTCCCAGACTTTCAATTGTCACTGAGACCAGAGGAGTATGAGCTGCCTGAAATTGAAGGCGCCGACACTAATTCTGCAGCTGGAAACCAAACCCATTTGCTTAAAGAACATCTTGACTACTCCTCTGAGCATCATGATGACGATGATGACGAATGATGGTATATCGTTAGAAAGCTTTCTCTACACATATTAATTCCTTACATCTTTTACCACTTATATAATTGTAATATGTAATCCCCATATTGTTATTCTAAGTTACACCTTTTAGGCTTTTACACTAGTTTCTTGTCAGACAAAAATCTGATATACTTGTTTTGCTTGAGTATGAGTATGGTATGTAATATCTGAGTGGACTAATAGATAACGGAGGCAAAACAATATTTGAGGTAAAAGTGGTTGTTGTCTGAGGCGATCAAAAACGGCACGCACTTTACTCGTTTTAATTCGGAAATATTAATTGCAGCGCGTCACGTGAGGGGAGTCACGTGTGGGTGATGATGAGATGTTGGATTCCCGCACGTACCAACTTTATGGAGGCGGTTAGGGGATTTTCAGCAGATCGGAGACATGATCGGATTTTGTTGTCGCAAGTCGCAAAAAAACAAATCCAGATTTTACTAATTAGGGAAGGCGATAAAGAAACGCAAAGAATCGAATCGATCATCCATCTTTTTAACTTGCTGTTTTTGGGAACAAATTAAGTTTCAAATGCATCATCCATTAACGATAAAAGTATCCGAGTTCTACATATAACTACTTTCCAAAAAAAACCAACACCAGATTATAAAGTAAATCGATCATCATCATATGAAGATTCCAAAAAGGTAGCAAACTAGTTTCTCTTCCTGGAGATGCAAACACGAACACACAGAGAGAGAGAGAGAGAGAGAGAGAGAAAGATAGAAACCGCTACATATAGCTCCAAACTCCAAAGTTGTACTTAAAAGGAGGCTTGAACAAAAAGCAAAACAGAAAAAACAACAAAGCTGCTCTTCCTTTTTTTTTATTAACTCACAGACGGAGAGAAAGATCCAGAGGAGGCTCGTCTTCCTCCATGACACCGTTTACGTTGCCGGATACTCCAAACGGGTACATAAACGGATACGGGTCGATGTACCCATCCATCATCATCGTCTGTTGATCCGGTGCGATCCAGGGTCCGGTTGCCGTAGTGGATCCTTGCGGTGGGTTAGGGTAGAAGCAGGGATAGGGATGGAACAAAGTGTTGTCGTCCAGGATGGATGGAGATTGAGAAATAACGGCGAGGTTACGGCGAGCAGCGGCGCGTTCGCGTTTGTGGGCGTTCTGGTGACCGCCGAGAGCTTGAGAGGTGTAGAACTTTCGAGGACAGTACTGGCAAGGGAAGAGACGGTGGCATGTCGGATGCGGAGCTCCGGAGAAGGTGTGTCTCTTGTTCGATGATCGAGGTTTCGACGAAGGACCCACGAAATGATGGAAAGACGACGGTGGTGGCTCTGCCATTTTCAAGCCTATCAGCTAGAGAAAGAGAGAGATGAGAGTATAAAGAAGGGAAAAAGCGTCGTCGAAAGTAAAGGGAGAGAGAGAGAGAGAGGATGGGGTTTTATGGAAGGGTTTAAGCTGTCTCTTGTTTGTTTGCGTCGTTTGTTGCAGAGAATATCTGCTTTCTAAATTACACTTTTGCCATCGGCTCTCTATCTCTTTCTCTAACTAATTTCACAGATCCCAATTAATCCTTTTGCTCCAGCCATGTTTGCATGGGATGCATATAAAACAATCCTTTTCAGTTTAAATCAATATTAATACAATCTCGAGTGAAAATTTTAATTTTGATATAGTTAAATGAATTTATTTTGCTAACAATTAAATTAAAACAAAGGAATCTTTGCGTCGTTGAAGGTGATATCGAGATGAAAAAAGAGAACATTCTACATTGGAAAACGTTAACGGTAAGTGCGTTGCTAATCTATTTTTTTTTTTTTATCTTTAAATTAAAACTGTATTGAGAATAAATGAATGCAGCAGAGAAGCGAGTAAATGATTGATTGAGAGGGGTAAATTAAAGAGGAAAGTAATTAATCTGCGTCGTTAAAGATTTGATTTAAAAAGAAAAGAGAGAATGGAGTGGAAAGAGAAATGAAGTTGTTGTTGATGGCATCTGGACTTCTATTCCGTTTCTCTCTCTTATTTTTTTAAGAAAAAACACAAAATGATAATTAACAAAAAAAATACGATTGGTTGCTTTTTGGGTTGGGACTGTTACATCCTGGAGCAAGGAGAGATGATCTGCTAACGACACGTGCTGACTAGACAGTTGTGTGCACTGTATAGTACACATACACGAGTGAACACCTCACATCACACTTCAACTCATTAAAATTTTGAAATCCTTAAAGAACACCTTTTTCTTATGAACGAGAGAGAGTTGTTTGATTGATATGATATGATAGTACCTTGTTGTTGAGATGCCAAAGAAGACAAGAAGAAAAGGGTCAAGTTCCAAGATAGATTTACCAAACAAGGAAGGTTTCGATGTTTCTCTAACACTTTTTATTGTTTCCATTCCCTCACTACTTACACATCACTCTATCTCTCTCTATCCTCTTTCTCATCATTGCCTTTGCCTTTTTTCTTCCGCTCATTGTTTCTTGGATTTACCACCTTTACAAATATCTGCTTCTGCACACCCTAAGCCCAACATTATATTAGTTATGGTCTCTCTCTGGCCCATATACAAGTAATAAACACCAGGCCTATTGACTTCAAGTAGCTCTCAGTTAAAAAAGAGCCTTTTTATGCTCTATCGCTAAGATCGCTTCTTCATCCAAAGTCCAAACCACTCTGTTAGAGACTTTCTGTTTTCAACGATAGTACTTTACCTTTTGTTTTTTAAATCAACGAAGTTAGGCGTACTAAATAACCATCAACATTTATAAAATTATGTAAATGACTACAAGTCTCTTAATCTTTTATTTGTTGTTGCAAAACACAAAAAACGAATGCCGTTTTTCTATTCACATATTTTACATCAAAATAACACCATGTTTTACTCTAAACTTTGTAAGTATTCTTTTAAAAGTACAAAATTACAGTCATTTAAGTCTCACAATACGTAGTTATCTGCTTAATTATTTTAATAATAATAATTTGGGTGGTGATTAAGTCCTAGTCAAAATAAGAAACGTTTGCTTGAAACTGAAGCAACCCCGCATTTTAGTTTACCTTTTGTGTGCTGAAAAGTGGACTTGCTTTCTCTGCTAAGCATATTCTCAAAGCCCATTGGCACCAAGTTACCTCTGCTCACACACAATATACAGACTTGTTCACATTCACTTTTCACTTAATGCCTCCCCATCATTTCAATTACTTATTTATTTCAATAAATGCAGGTAACTTTGTTACATTTTTTCTTTGATTACATTTGAAAACCAAGGATTGCTTCGATTATAAGCAAAAGAGGACATGTTTATGGTAATATGTGTATTTGTGTGGAAAAGAGGAGAAACTTAGATTGCCTTAATCGATGTTGTCTTTTTGTGAATTGTACATTGGAAGCTGGTGCACAATGCACATGTGACTTGTCTTTGACCTTGATCTCCACCATTTTTGTATATTATATTATTATTAAGTTTACATGTTAGAATGTATAAACCACAAACAATACAAGCTTTGTATATTCAATCATTAATAATGTTCACATATCATATACCCATGTTATGTCCCCACTCTGTCCTTACATGTAAACAAGTTCATTCATATTTTGTCTTTCTTGCATTGAGCCTTTTTGTTGGCACACATGATACATGTCTCTTTCTTTTTTATAGTTGAGAAAGTTTTGGGTATATATTTTCTCTAACAATTCATGAACTTCATTTGAACATATAGCTCATATGTCATACTCACATTTTTTTTTTTTGGGAATGCAACTCACACACGCGTCACTGATATTTTTCTTTTTTAAATCCATCTCCACGAATTTGGTTTCTCCAAAAAAAAAAAAAAAAAAAAAAAAAAAAAAAAAAAAAANAGATTTAAAATTATGTGACAACCAATGTATTTTGATTAAATCAAATGATTCGACACGAAAATCTTTAGCTTCTCGACACCCCATGCGATGCCTTGTTCTTTTTTTCCCAATTATTTTAATTTCAATTTCAACTCTTTCTTTTGTCTCTTTGTTCTATCTAACACACCATTTATATAACTCGCCCATCCATCTATATTCTTTCTTTTTTTATCACACAAGAGATCAACTTGTTATAATACAAAATGCATCTCCATGACTCCATCTCATATTAGTAAATGAATTTTCCATACTTAATAATAAACATTTCTTCTATATATTGTTTATATAATATATTATATATGTATGCATATATATAGATGCTATCGATTCTTGTTCTGTTTGAAAAGAAAGGGAATCAAGTTCTCATCAAAGAAGAAGAAAGATACCTCTTTTTCATTTAATTCAATATGATCACTTTAACTCCATGATAATGCTAAAAGAATTTAAAGTGAAAAAAATAACAAGCTTGACGTATATTTGGTTTGCTCAACGAATCTCCAATCATACAACAATTTCAGACCAAAATGAGCTCCCTTAGCCTCCTGTTACTTTTTTTTTCTCTAGCAAATGAATCAAGAAGTGGAATTTTTTCGAATAGCTTGAAAGAAACGTAAGTGGAGTAGGTTAGGGACGTAGGGTTTAAAAACCAACATTTAAATAATACTCCCTGTCTCATCAGATGACGTAGGAGGAGAGGGCGGTGGAGGACCGGTTTCATGATCGGACCCAATCGTAAAACGGATGCAAGTCAAGTCTTCATCATCTCTCCCTCTTGAACTCCTCTGTTTTCTTCCTTTTGATACTTTCCTCTCATACACATTGTACACCGCCCACTCTCCAAACACCTGTTTTATTTACCAAATCAAACCCATTAGTCCAAAGTCCAATGTATTTCTTATAATAGCCTATAATTAGTGATGTGTACCTTAGTTGATGCGAATCCTGCAAGGCAATACTCTGTCATGCTCCATCTAGTTTTGTTGCAATTAGAAGAAGACTTATTTGTTTCATAGAAAGCAAGTGTTCTTCTAATCCCAACGGTTCTACCACAAGCAATGATCTGTCTCTCTTTCCCAGAAGGTTTCCAATAACCATCACCAGACGAAATCTTGATTCTGTTCTCATTACTAGACATTTCTCTTCTCTTCTTGCAAAAGAAGTACCTCTGCTTCTCCTTTTGATCCCCTGAAAAAAGGCCTTATCAGTTTTTAGCATCAGGCAACCCATTGATCTAGACACAAACGATACAGGGCAAACAAAATATGCTGTAAAGTTACAGGCTTTAATAGACCCATTAGAACAAAAAGCTAAACGGTTAAAGAAAACGAGGAGACATACATACACAGGCTTTAACAAGGAATAGAGAGAGACCTGGGAGAGTAAGAGGATGAGAGAAGAAGACGTCAAAGACAGGGATGATAGAGGAAGGAAAAGGAGAGGCAAAGGCCTTTGGGAGCAAGTAATGAAGGATAAGCTCTTGTTCCGTTGGGTGAAACCTGTATCCAATTGGTAGTTTCATGCTTCCATTCACCATTATCCTTTTCTCCACCTCCATATCCTCTCTCTTCTTTTTTTCAAAAAAGTTTCCTAAAAAATTGATAAATTTCAAACCTTTACAAGCATTGATCCATCACTCCATCTACAGAGAGGAAAAGAGGAGAGAGAAGAAAAAGACTTGTGTGTATAGCCTTTTGTTTATGGGCTTTGCAGGCTAAATGACAGTAGGAGAGGTTCTTTATATAAGCATATATCCCCACGGATACACACACACACATACAAATATAGTAGTGTAATATAAATGGTTGAAAATAAATGGCTCCTTTGTTCTGTACATTTATTTAGTTCATAATAAGAAAGATGATGAGAATGAGTAGGGAAAAAGGAAGGTGCTTTTGAGGGATGTTCATTGACTTATTATGTTCAAATAATGAAATAAAATAGAGAAGAAAATGTCATATATTCCTAACATTTTCTATAAAAAAAAAAAGAGATGGAAAGAAGAGTGAAACGTGCAAGTTTGGGGTTTCTCCATTTGCAAAAGGGTTTCGTTTTAGACCCTTTCACTTCTTACCATTCATCATTCTCCGGTTTTACATCCCAACTAATATTTATTCGATCTACAACAATTTATCAAACACAGTGAAAGGTGGAACTCTTTTTGACAATTGCGAGCCATCCCCCATCCACGTCCGCCGAACCAATTACTATATACTGTATATAGCCCTGATCTAAGCTAATTTTAATTTAATACTCATTTGCATTTATTTGTGCACGTGAAGAGATGAGGAGACAGAACACCGCCTACTTGTTCCTCTCCTTCCTCCTATTGGATTAGTAAGTAGTAGATTATTGAATTATAGTGGGCAAAATTGCACACATTTGAACACCAAAAGTCGTCTCTCTTCTCTATTTAATTAATTGGGCTTTAAAATGGGCTTTTCTCCTCTCCTTCACATATAGATAAGCCATCACTCAGTGCCATCTCATCATCATGCTTGAGTTTGACATCCTTTTAGCTTCTTTACATTTCTCCATACTCCACTTTACTAATTATAAATTCTTTAAGATGATTCACACAAAGCAACTATTTTTCCATTAAAAACAAACTAAATTGCAAAATTACTTGAAAACCCGGAAAAAGGTTTTTAATAATAAAACATCAAGAAAGAAACGATGGTTTATGCATGCACGTATAACAAAGTTGTGTGAGGATTATGGGTGCGCACCATACTCCCACGTTACCCGCTTTTTAATCAAATCATTCTTCATAAATGCATATTCCTTCCCTTTAATGTTGTAACGTGTACATGTTATATTCTAAACAAACAAATTATAGAGAGTTAAATAATTACGAGGTTATTTTTCTTTCTTTTTGGTTAAAAATAGAAGGTCAACGGTCAACCACCAAAAAAACAAGGCTCCCCTACTTCTTCGATTCAGGCCATTGCGACCATCTCCATCTCTAACCACACAAACCACAAATCCTAAAGTCTAAACGAAAACAGAACACATGAATCTCTCCTTCCTCACCATCCCAATTCCACTTCACCATTTTTAAAAGCTTTACGTAAATAATAAGAAGCGATGGAGAAGAACATCGACAAGGACCCTGATCTCGATCTTGATCATGATCATGATGACAAATCCAAGGGGGAGGATAAACCCGTCGACGCTGTTTTGGATGCTCATCTCCCAGCAGATGACGATGCGCATCAGGATGGTAACAGTACTAAAGAGAATGTCGACGTTGGTAATGCCGAGACAGATCACGATCCAGGAGACAATGTCGCCGACGACAAAGTTTCACAAGGAGAAGAAGCACCAGAGGCAGAGATTCATCATACCCTCGAGTCCTTGTCCGAAGAACTGGACCAGCTTCTTTCGAGCCTCTCCCTTCACAAGGAGGAGCACAAAGACGACACAGAGGAGAAGACAGAGGACGATTACTTTCAGATCCCACAGTTTGTTGGCAAGTTCTTGGATCTCTTAGAGGAAAAGCTCTCCAAATACGACTCTGGTGAGCCTAAGACGACGTGGTACCAAGATCCAGAGGAGGTGTCTTCCCTTCTTGGGGCAGTGGATCGTGTCTCAAAGCTTATGAGTCTGTTGCTAAACACAAAATCCTGTTTGGACCATCATGAGCCCTTGATCAACCATGCGGGATCGATCCAGCAGCGTGCAATGGCCTTCTTGGAAGACGAATTCCGCATCCTTTTAGAAGAATCCGTAATCAAAGAGCCCGCGGTCGTAGCCGCCGACGACAGCAGTAGCCAGAGGAAGAGCACCGCGGATCAGCAAGACCACCAGAACGATGCGGTGGTTTCACAAGATCAGGACCAGACGGTGGTGGTTCCGGAATGCGGTGATCAGGAGATCGAATACCCCGGTTACTCAGAGGAGGTGGTTGCGGTGCTGAGGAAGATAGCGGAGAAGATGAAAGGAGGAGGATACGGATGGGAATGCAGAGAAGTTTATCTGGTTGGGAGGAGGAACATTTTGATGAGAACCTTGAAACATGACTGTGAGTTTGAGAAAGTGAGCATCGACGAGGTGCAGAAGATGAGCTGGGACACTCTTGAGAGAGAGATCCCTATTTGGAACAAGACTTTCAAGAACTGCTCTTCCCTCTTCTTCCCCGGGGAGCTTAAACTCGCGGAGAAGATCTTCCCCGGGGATGAGGGGAGCTTGTTCTGCATCGTCACGCACGGTCTGGCCATCCAGTTCTTGGGTTTCGCAGAGGCCGTGGCCATGACAAAGCGCTCCACTGAGAAGCTCTTCAAGATCCTAGACATCTACGAGACACTCCGGGACAGTTTTCCAGCCATGGAGGAGCTGTTCCCGGAGGAGCTACGCAGCGAGCTGAGGAATGAGGTGACTAGCGCTCGGTCCCGGTTAGGAGAGACCGCTATTCACATATTCTTGGATCTTGAGAATTCAATCAAATCGGATTCTAGCAAAACCCCGGTGCCAGGAGGTGCAGTGCACCCCCTCACGAGGTACACCATGAACTACCTCAAGTACTCTTGCGAATACAAAGACACGTTGGAACAAGTGTTCAAGAGTCACTCCAAGATGGAGCAAGAGGAGGACGACGAGCCGCCTGCGAAAAGCGGAGACTCGGCCTTCGCAAGCCAGCTGATGAGGATCATGGAGCTACTCGACGGAAACCTGGAGGCCAAGTCTAAGCAATACAAAGACATACCACTGAGCTGCATCTTCATGATGAACAACGGAAGATACATAGTGCAGAAGATCAAAGGCTCGGCGGAGATACACGAGGTGATGGGTGACACATGGTGCAGGAGGAGATCGTCGGAGCTAAGGAACTACCACAAAAACTACCAGAGAGAGACGTGGGGGAAGTTGCTTGGCTTCTTAGGGCATGAGGGGCTCATGCACAACGGCAAGATAGTGAAGCCTAATCTTAAAGAGAGGTTCAAGAGCTTCAACGCAACCTTCGACGAGATACACAAGACGCAGACCACGTGGGTGGTCAATGACGAGCAGCTGCAGAGCGAGCTTAGAGTCTCCATAACAGCGGTTATGATACCTGCCTACAGGGCCTTCATGGCCAGGTTCGGACAGTACTTGGATCCTGGTCGTCAGACAGAGAAGTATGTCAAGTACCAGCCTGAGGACATTGAGGATCTTATCGACCAGCTCTTTGACGGCAACACTTCCTCCGCTTCCGCCGCCACCGCCAAGCGAAGAACGTAGCTTACTGATTTCTTTCTTTTTGGTTTTGCAAAAACATTTTTTCTTAATTTCCACCAATTTTCATGTCTTGTACTGTTTTTGTCTGAATCACTCAGCTTGGATGATCCATATTTCTACGAATTCAAACAAACGATAGTGGCTTCCGTGCCATGTGTAAATGTTTATTATAATCAGTTCATCATTTATCAATAAAAAGTCAATTTATCTTTGTTGATAGCATAATAGTAAGTTGGATGTGAAAATTCCATGCAAGACTCAATTCACCTTTTATTAAATTAGTCACCGTCTAAAAATGAAAACACAAGATGAAGGAGACTCTATCCTTAAAACTTACTTATTACTTATTTAGGCTTTGCTTAGACCTCAAGCATCGAATCGGTATATGTGGGAGTGAGATGGTGGATGCGCCAAGCGGATCAGCACTGTTCTAATCTCCATCGGGTAAAGCTCCATCTCCAGCTTTCTTGGGTCGATTTCTCTGCCCCTCTTTGCCTTCTTAGCTTCTCCATTAGATCCTTCGCCTTCTACTTTCCACACCAACCTCTTTTTCTCCATCACGCTTCTTTCTTGATTTGCTGATAGGCTCATCTCTGTCACTTTCGCTATCTGCAACACACGTTTTTTCATTATCTTCCACCTCCACATCTCGTATTTCTAAGAAATATTCTACCTTTTTTCCAGGGAAAAGCTTCTTCAGTTGCACGCTTGCAACTCCTGAAAGTTCCTTGTCCTCTCCCACCTAATTTTACAACCTCAAATGCTTCATTCTACTACCAAACCCACAGAAAGTAGTGGATATTTCATTTAATCATACCTCATAAAGATGAGCTAGACGCAGGAGCACGTTCCCATCATCCAGTTCCTGAAATTTTCTCAACAGACCAATGGTGAACAACAAGTTATCAACTCAAAACACCCAAACTATCTATAACTTTTGAGTCTGCAAAAAGGGCACCTGAAGGGTGAGAAGTGCGACATTGTCAGGCAAACTGTAGGATGAATCAAACCCAGAGAATGATGCTGCACCAAAACTCAGCGGCTTTCCATCATCCTGAAACATTTTAACATCCGTTGTGTAAATGCTTTGGGACAGCTACAGAGCAGCATCCTGATTTTCCAATTTACACTTGTTTTCACCTGTTGAGCAAAGGCCAAGAGGAGTGGCGAGTAGATTTCTTGTCCAAAAGTTCGTCGCCATTTTGCACCTTCCCCATAAGGATCGATTCTATAGTAATATTTTCCTTGGATCTGAAATAGTTGTCAGAATCTGCCCATTAGACCAGGGCAAACAGAGTGTTCTTGAAGTAAATAATTTTATCTCATCTGTCCTTACAGTTAGTCCAGTACACTTGTGTTGAACACACACTGTCTCGTTTAGAGCCTCCGCTACACCTCTGGAGTCATCGAGGAGCAGTCTCCTGTAATCAAGATTATAGTTTGATTAGAGCCATATAAAGAAGGCTAATGGAAACTTTGATATTAAGTATGCTCAATACCTATGAAGCATAAGCTCAACTTGTCCATCCACTATGCTCGATCCTCCAAAGGATCTGTCTACCATTACTGAGAATTCCTTCTCACTGTCTTGCAGGTAAATTCCATGATTTATCTGAGCAGAATATGTAATTGATGACCAACTGATTAGGTCAAACTCAATCCATGCTCATTTGCAGAAAATTGTAATCTTGCTTGGACAGTGTCAGTTATCTACATACCGGGTAATAATTTCCTGCAACAGGTTGGTTGACTTCTAGGTTCCAATCCGACCTATAATCGCGGATCTGCAAAACAAGGTTTTAGTTGATTCTTGAACAGTAACTAGAAAGAACAAATGAGAACAGGGACAGATACAGATCCTTAACTTTTCATGAGATAAAAAGTATTAGAAGACAAAAAGACAAAAATGGGAGTCATACCCTTTTGATATAATCACGTCCACTTGAATCTGTGTAGAAAGTTTTATTGCTTTTCAGGGAACTTGAGATCTGGGTTACCACTTCTTTGCCAATTCCATCATTAATCGGTATACTCCCAACCTAGATACCCAGATAATACTTAAGTCTTTACAATGGAATATAATACATGAAAAGCGGTATTGGAATAGTTAGTGCATCAGGCTCACAATAAATTCAACTTCCACATGCTCTTTGCCCTTGTAAACTCTAGTGACCTGCAGACGATTACAAAGTCAGACAGTATAAGAAAATACAATCAGCACTTCTGCAAGTTCAAAAAGAGCAAGAAGCCAAGGGAACAGTTTAAATTAAGGTAGATTTCAAGAGTCCGTAAATGCAGACTATTTACTGTGGAAAGCGCGAACACACTGAAAACGTAGTTACCTGAGATATCCATGGATTTATCTGTTGATGAACTTCATCCACCAGTGGCCCACGTATAACAGTCAAAGGAACCTGAAACTTAGAGACAGTTGTTAACATTGAGTTTCTTGTCTATGATTCGTCTTGAAGATCAATATTTTTGCAGATGTGAGTATAAACCTGTCCTTCCGGGTTGATGGGGTATGTGCCATTTGGACGGAAAACATATGCACCCGAGTTCTAGTGGTTGCAAGCCAGACAAGGAGAGCGGAGAAACTTGGAGTAAGTTTTCGCCATCGAAATGGCAAGTGTAGAAAATAGAGAGAAAAAAGAGAAAGAGGATCCCCGCTTACCTGAGGTGCTTTGTCATTCGTTCCATTGTATCCAGAGTAGTAGCTATATGTCTGTTTGAGTGGTTCTGTCATCTTCACACAAAAAAGGAGAATTATCAGCAGCTTTAAGGATCACTGCCAAGTAGTGTTAAAAATAATGGCATACCAAGGTTCTGCTGTTGGAATAATTGATTGCTGTCCCTTGATCAGTGGAAAAACTAAGCTTCAGATGCCCATGACCAACGCCAAACACTGATGGTTCGCTTTTTTGGAACCTGGAGACGTACGATTTGCTAGAATATCCACCTAAATTTAGAAACAAAATGTGATAGTGGTCAAGCTCAAAAGCTTGGTCCAGTAGACCAAACAGATATTTCTGAAACATTGTACCTGTTTTCTTAGCAGTGGAGACAGTGTAAGTAGTGAAGCCAAGAGGAGGCACAGAAACCGAAAACACAAGCCAATACTTTGGCACTTGTGTAGGACTTTGACCTAAGTATGCCTCTACATGATAGTTCCTTAAGGCCACATATTCATCCGTAAATGGAATGAGTTGAGACTCAACTTCGTGTCCCTCAGAGTCATGCACCGCAATGTCTCCATCCACAACCTATTAACGATCCGTCATATAGTTGTTAACACATAACAGTAATATTAACGAACAAGAACTTGATTGACTCACAGGAAGCCGGACAATGTCCACACGCTTCCATCCAAGTGGGTTATAAGCCAAAACGACCTGCAGAGAAGAAAAAGAAGCGTAAATTTTAGGACTGAGGCACAAATAGATGTAATATATGACCTGAAAACCCAGAGGTACAATAGTTTTCTGCTTACCAAACTTTTCCCGTCGGAGATGTTGATTTCGCTTGCGGGGCAATAACTTATGTTCAGCAGCAAACACTGGAAAATGAAAGGCCAAACGATTACTAAGAAATATGGATTTGTTACCTTTATCAAACGGATCTAATATGTAAAGCCTTCACAATATATTGATTAGATTCTTCTGAGAAGTACGTATAAGTGAGGAGATTAATTGCCTGTTGGAAGGTTGGCTTCAAGGCAGGATCTACTTTAGTCAGATGAGCAAAAGAAGTGGCAACCACACTCTCAGCCTGCAATGTCAACATATCTTATTAACGTGCAAAGAGAGCAAACAGGCCATTAGAGAACAACAATTCACAGAGAAATTTGGCACACTACCTCCACATAGCCCATTGCTAGTCTTTTGGCATAATCATTAGCCACATGCTGTTTCGATGTACCAGAAACAGCGTCATGATGTTGAGCAATTGCTAAGGCATCTGCTAACAAATCTGTATTCGGGCCCTTCTCACTTCTCCCTTTGAAAAACTCAAGTTGCCTTGCCGCCTAAACTCTCAAGTTACACACACATGAACAAAAACACAACTTCAAGATTATATTATTTGACACTTGTAAGAACAAATACCAAGTAGTAGGCACTCATCACTCTGACATAACGCTTAAGTGCTGGCCTACTTGTAAAATATCCAGTCCAGTAACCATTTATACGGTCTGCATAACTGAAGTAGAGATTGGTTCAATTTCTAAGCAAAACCCGGATCAAGGAGATAAGAAACTATAAGACCCAACTTACGGGAAATAGTCCTCTGTTTTCAGGGGCCAAGCCTCATTTGCCGCGTGTTTTGCATCTGTATATATTGAAGGAGTAGAGTAGAGAACATTGACGCGCCCATCCTAGAATAATTGAGGGTCCACGAGTTAGAGATTTCTCATTTGTTTCTCATATCTGGAGACGTAAAAAGGAACATAAACTTTAGAGAGATCTTTCAATGACTTACGAGGTTAACATAATGAAGAAGCTTGTCCATTTGTCGAAACCAGGTGTGTGCATACTGGTATCTGAAATCTGTTCCCATGGTAAACATGATGTGATTCGTTCGAGTAATGTTGGCCTGCAGATACCAAGAAGACATGTCACAACAGTGTAACAGAAAATTCTTCCCAAGAGAGGAACATTCTACAAATCTACCTGATCCAAAGCTGCAGCTACAAAAGCATTCACTCGTTCTTGAACATTGTAATCAAACAGGTCGGGATCATCCTTCACAGATTAAAAACCAAACTTATCATAGGAGTAGAATAGATAAAACGGAGATGGTAATTAATCAACTGCCAAGAAAAATACTTGGACAACGGGAGAATCATCAATGATTTCATAGTAGAAGCCACCAGGTGGGGGTTCGTAGTTCTTAGGGAAAGCACCGGCGAAAATCTATCTCAAGGCAGATCAATGTTAGTTAAAAGAAACTGAAAATCTAGTGAAATCCACAGTTTAAGCTATAGGTTAGACCTGTGAAGAAGAGCCAAAACTCTTAGAACCCCGCCAGATAACTTCAAGAGTCTTATCCTTAAAACGCTTCTCTCTATCTTGGTAATCTATCCGACCAAAAAAGACTGAGTCGAACCCAACCTGCGTTAAACCAGCAAACCAATATCTTCTCACACTTCTGACTCCAGAAACAAACATAAAATCTAAAATGAAGGCACAGAGAGTAGCAGGCTTACTTCTGCACCTAGCAAGTACGCCTGCACTGCAGAATGTCCAAAAGGATCAATCTGCCAACCAATCCTTGGAGTCACATTGAACTCTCTGACAATGAATCGATGCCCGAGAGTTGTCTGATCAATCATGTCTATATAGTGTGGTGCTGCTTCATCATGCATACACATACCACCATTTCTGCAGTAAGAGGAAATTGTTACTTAAACAAGACAAGAGACAAGTGTGACATATAGATCATAAGGAACACTGATAAAGACCCATACATGAGCTCTAGTTGGCCTGAGCGTATAAGTTCCTTCACTATACGCTTGATTTCCTCACTTTGTTCTCTCCACCATCGCTGAAAAAACGCCTGCATTCATCACAAGTTAACCGTCATTCAACTCGAAAGATTGTGAAATTTGTGATTGTTCCCACCCCCCCCAGAAATCGTAATTTACAAGCCCAGTCAACAGAAAGCTAACAACTTTCACGTATCAATTAGGGAAATAAAAAAGAAACCAAATTTACCTGTTCAACATAAATGAATTTGCGATTCTTATCAGCCAACAGCGCAGGAACAAGTGAATCCAGCACATTCTGCACACAAGCAACCTACGAGGAAAATACCAAAAAAAACAAGGTAAGTACAACAGAATTTGATCCATTATCAGATAAAAAGAAAAGCAGAGAAAGGGGTTGACCTGGATAGAGTTGTTAGAGCCGACATAGTACTGGTCAACGGTCTTGAGCCAACCAACATCATCGTGGGAATGAGGAACTACATGGACATTAAGTTTTCCAGGTACAATGGTATGTGAAGTATTGTAGACCATGTACCTTGATTCAACGCTTGAGATCCCCAGAATCAATACAAGCAAACAGAGAATCTTGGCAAGATCCATTCTCTCAAAACTAACACTCGGACTGTGTTATAGTCAACTCAATTAGAGTGACGAGGAAGAAGAAGAAAGAGTTGCCCTTTTTTTCAACTCTCAAAATCTCAACTTCATTTCCGATAATGTTGTCCTTTTTTTCTTCCTTCTTCTTTAATGGAGTAATTCGTTGCTTACTTTAATAAGTGGACCTTATCCAGAAACAAACCTTATTAGGAGGGGAGGTTACGCTCGAACATGTACATCATCGATCAGACAAAATCATCAGAGAAATGCAGCAGCGTATGATTGAATATTCAATATTGCTTCAGCAAGCACGTGAGAAGGCGAGAAGCTCGAGAGTATCAGTGAATTTCAAGTTAAATGGGCCAAACTTACCAAGAAGCCCAATATGTTAACTGGACTTAAATCTGGCCCATTAATTGAAATTGTTGGTTAGTGTTTGGGTACAGAGGCATATATACACCAACACCGCATAAAATTCCCCAGTTTCTTCTCTGTTGCCCATTGTCGATCTAATTTTTTCTCGTGCGATGGAGGAAAGTTTCAGAGTGAGGATCGACAAGATATTTGGGTCTCTTTCGTCCTCATCCGCGTCTTCTTCACCTCTGAGCTCTCTCTGGTGTCTAGCGGACGACGAGATCGATAAAACCGAACGGAGCGGAGAAAAGGAGGCTTCTGGATCCCGACCGCCGGAGAATGTTCCAGAAGATTTGAGCGTCGATGAGGACGAAGGAGAGTCTAGTGTATCGCAGAAGCCGAACGATTACAATGACGAGGAGTGGGAGATCAAATCCTCTATCGGGATGGACACTACTCTTGATATGGAGGTATAGAGACTCTATATATCTCTTTAATGATGAATTGAGATAGTATATGTTTTCAATATCAATAGGGTAAGCTAAGGGGTTTTCTTATGTTTTCAGGAAGAGGAAGATGAAAATGACAAAGTAGCTGTAGGCGAAGAATTGTACAGTTACACGAAGGATTTGAATGACTATGAGACGGAAGCAGACGACTGGGAGGAGCTTCCAGCTTCCTTCAAAGAAAGAGAGAAGGACCCGCGTGCAAATCTCATCGCAGCAGAGCTTAGGCTTAAAGAAGACGCTGAGGCTGTTAACAAGTTGAATTCTTTACATGTCTCTGAGGTACTTTACTCTTTCCCTCTTTATTTGGCACTAAACTGTTTTAACAACTCTTCCTCGCGATAGCGTGCTGATCATAATCATTCACTGTCTTGTGTCTCATGGCTTAAAGGCGTGTTTCAGAAACTAAGAAAATATGAATTCTTTGCAGGTGCATCAGGATAAACTGTCCATGTCCATGTCCATGCCCATGTCCACGTCTCTGGTGGTGTCTGAGGAGGCACATGTTGGCTCTTCAGATGATAGTGGGCTGAAACCGATATTGAAGAGGAAAGAAAACCTGGGTGACTCTAAGTTGCAGAAGCGTGTTCGGTTTAGTTCCGATACCAGAGATGACAATTCGAGTGGAGGTGACAAAGATTCCGTGATGGAGACAAGTTCCCCCGATGAGCATATAGTGCAGCCAGACTATCCGTCTGGGATTCCAGATTATATGCGGAACCCATCAAAATACACTCGATACACATTTGATGAAGGTGAGGTTGATGAAGAATCCAACCGGAAAGCGTATATGGAGTTTCTCAACATGGTGAGGAGCCGAGATGAGCCTCTGGGTGAGCTTCCGACGTCAGTGGCTTTTGTACCAAAGAGAAAACCAATGGCTGAAGGCAAAGTAGAAATCGTAGACAAGGGTCGTGACGGAAGAAGAGGTGCAGTGGCTGTAATCAGTACCATAGAAGACAGCACTGTTTCTGTCATGGAAGAAGATGAAATGGAAACAGCTCAAAATGTCTTAAGAAGACCCGGCCGTCAGTATCGAACCAAGGCCTTAGAAGATCAAGATGAATAAATGTTGAAGATCATCAGACTCGATTTGCTGCGTTTTCATTATATTACTGGAATTTATAAGTCTAGCTGACGGAAATCAAAATTTATAGACTTCCGGATGTAAAATTTTATCTGATAGTGATTATCAGTAAGTTGTGGGGAATACGTTTATATGATAAGTCAAAGATCGCGGCTTCTATCCTTCTTAGGATAACACAAATAATTAGACGAGAATGCAAGTTCCAAAAGCTCTACTAAATGCGAATATTGCAGACCCGATAAGATCAGATGCCAATGGCATAAGAGGGTTCGGGAGGCGACAATGCCCCAATAAGGCAGCAGTAATTGTACGCTGCAGATTGAACAAGTCCCTAAAAGTCCCATGTTAAGGGATTCACTTGGGAGATAGTTGCTATGCACTCCCCAAAAAATATGTTACCAAGTAGCCTTACTTGCTCGGTTACTCCTACTACAAAATATGTTTTACAGAAGGCCATATGATTCTCTGACGCCTTCCTAGTAGAGACGTTTTCTACAACCAACTGCTCCACAGTAGCAAGTCAGCTTTTTCACTTTCCCATCCGGCCCGTGAACGCTATCAAGGGTATATCCATAGTCGTAAGTGAGTTCCTACAATTGAGACGAGAATGTTGTTAGTCTTCTTTTTTATAAAGATAATGTGTGGATGAGTCAACCCTACAGATGAGTTTCTTGGTACCTGCAGAGGTGGTATGTTGTCAGCTGCAAAAAGAACCACACGGGCAAGCCTTAAATCCTGGTGAGAACTCAGGACGCATTGAACAAACAGGTTCGGTTCGCAGCTGTGATTTATGAACCTAGCAAAGTTCCCTTTCGAACCAGCATCGATGCAGAACTCTGGTACATTCTCATCTTCTTTGCCCTGACCGCCTTTGATATCCGTTGGTACAGCTACGTCCCTTAGCCTTCTCTGTTGGCAAGAAAAAGCAAGACATTTCTATAAAAAAAAAATGAAAAACCTGATTGATTCAACAATGATCACAGCAAGAGAAAAAGCTTCTCAAAGTTACCTGTCTTCCATCAAGACCCTGCATCGTCTGTTGGCAGTCAATCTCGAATATGTAGTCGTTGACAGAAATGGTATCCACATCGTCAGTTCTTCTGAGTACTCCTATGTACTCACATACTGGTGATCCAGCAGGTATGTAGTCCCATGATCTAACTGCCCAACCTTTCTTTGGAGAACGGAATACCTATTTGAGGAACAGACCAAAACATCGAAATATAAACTCAGGCTCAGATTCCAAAGGACATCATAATATCACAGAATTTTGCACAATGGACAACACAATGAAATCCAATGTAGTTTGGTTCTTTTTCTCTAACTTATGAAAAGTCTGTCATGTGGCTACGTTTAGTTAATTAAGTATCAAGGTCTTGTTATATTTTAAGTGGTAACTGGTAGCTTTTTACTAAACTTATAACCACAACATACCTCTAGATTAAATCTCAGTGGCTTCTGAGAGGTTCGGTTGACACATTCAGATCCACACCCACAGTGTGGACCACATTCAAATACAACGTCTCGAGGCTCGATTAGTCTGGAAAGGAAAAAAACAGAAAATCAAACAGTTTTCAGCTATAACCTTTTACCATAACATTACACCGAGAGACCTGCTAGTCAAATAGCAATCGCAGTAGAGTAGACTATTTGTCTACTCCTCTCATTGCAAACTTCAGTTGCAAATAATACACATAGATCATACAAACTAATGAACAACGACTCACCTGCCATCATTAAGGTCAACATAAGGAAAGTTTCCCCCATTAAGCTTGGCACAGGCACATTTATTTGGGTCAGTGCAGCCGCCTTTGCAAGTACACCCAGTTGAACTCTTTGGAATTTTGACATTGGGCTCAATCTTCAAAGATTTAATGTATGTGAACCCTGAGATTCGAAAAGAGGATGATTCATCTCATGTACATATCATCAAGTAGATAAAAAATGCTAATACTACTTTCTGGTTCTGCTCCAACTTGCCTGAGGGTGAAACTGGTGGATCATCGAAACGATTAGTGGCTGGAATGCACTTAGCTTCCATCCCTCCAGTGATGTCTTCACATACCAAGCTTTATGGAAACAAGACGTTATTGGGTGTTAAACTGAAACTACATGAATAATGCTACATGAAAAAGGCTAAATAGATACCCCTGTATCTCTGCAGTAGACTTTGGTTTGCCTCCAAACACAAAATTGACCTGCATGAAAGTCGATCAATCTATCATAATCATATGCATTCCTTGAGCCAGGTAAGAAGTTAAAACATAATAGATATTTCCAAAGAAATGAAGCAACTTTAAAACCAGATTTAGAAAACCAATAAAAGAAATGTTATTTGTCCAGAATATCAGCAATCACAATCATAGGACAAGAGAACAAACAGACCTGATTAGTAGTTAGTTCTGGTTGCCCCTCCAGACGTTTCAGTCGATACTTATACACCGTAAATCCTGAAATACCCTTTTCTGCCCAGTACTTTACAACCTGTACGAAGAAGGTGTAGAATTGGACCAGAGTCAAACCAATGAATATGGAAAAACCATTAGATCTTTGATGCAGTGCTGAAGAACATATTTTCCCTTGTGAATCTCGCCTTTAGGAAATCAAAGGTAATATTACAGAATACAGACAGAAGGAACTAGAGACCAATTTATAAATAAATATATGCACGAGTACCTTGTACAATCCATCATAGGTGTAGACTTTTTTGGAATAGCTACTTGTGCAATCGTGACCACGAGTAACTCTGACAGGCACCTCCTGATCTAAGCAGTTCTGAAACAAATGCAAGTAAAGTAAGTTCCATGTGAAAGACGGTGAGGTACATGAGCTAAAAGACTAGCTTAACACGCACAACAAGAAAAGTAGGAAGAGGTATAAAGCAAAAATCTTAAATGATAAGAAGATTAGAGAAAATACAGACCTTTAGCGCCATATTTCCTCTTTCGAGCACTTGATCTTTAATCTGGCGTCTATCACCAGTTAAGTTATTGCCTCCCTGGCCAGTGTAAGTCACCTCCTCTGCATTGTCTAGATCATCCTCGTACTGGCCCGAGATAACAATTGAAACAGCAAGGGGAAACCGGTAGTTCTCATAATCCTGTTTTCGAAAGAAAAAAAAAGTGAGATTAAAGACTCAAGGAAATAGCTTATATATCAAATAAAAATACAGCAAAAGTGGCAAGTAGGTGTTACTTTTTTGAAATTGACTCCCATATAGTCGATACCATTTAGCCAATGGCTATGGAAGCCTACAGCAACCATTTCAGCTCTTGAGAAAAACCGGTGTCCAACGTCGATACCTGCAAGCCAGTGTGATGAGAGCATCGTGAACAAAACTGTATACAAGAGTTTTAAGACCAAAACTTATGGTGGGCTTGGAAGTAAAATGTGGGGGAAAGAAACAAAGCTGTAAAAGCAGAAAATGACCAACCAACCTGGAAGATGACCTATCCTTTTTCTCGAGTACAATACCGCCTTCGCTAGTCTCACCTAAAAAAACATGTCTTAAAGGCCTAGGTCAACATACATTGAAAATTACAGAATCGATATTAAACAAACTAAAATCAAAGGTAAGAAACAGAGAGAATACAGTTACTTGCCTGAGTTATCCCCTTCAAATCAGGTCTGCTCAACTTAGCCTAAAAGACAGTGGATCAACAACACATAGGAAACACATTTGCTAGAAACTCGAAAAAGAAGAGAGAGAAAAAAGACAAACCTGGACCATTAGGAGATACTGCTTGTTGAAAAACCTTAGATTCTTCGTAACTTTCAGATGGGCATCCTCGTCTCCACTCCCGTAAAAGTCTAATTTCTCCTGTCCCTTGTGCATTGTGGGTAGAGGTGAACGGCTCCGTCCTTTCCGCTTGGGGCTCAAATTGACAGCTCCATCTTCCTCCGCATGTAGCTCCTCTTTATCGACACAGATTTCAGTCCTGAGTAAACTTATCCTCTCGCGAGCTAAGCGCTCCTTCTCATCTAGCGCTTTCTGTCTCAGCTCAAGAACACGGGGACTCGATCGTCGCTCCATCTTCTCGGGACTAATTGCTTGTTTCTTCTTCCCAGCCATCGATCCTCTGTGTTCTCCCCTGCTAACGAAACCCCGAAAATCAGAATCCGACTCGGTAGGTTATCAAATCGAGACAGGAACAACAAAACGATGATACGGCAAATCTGGAGATGAAAAAAAGGGCAGAGAGGAGAGAATAGAACCAGGAATGGCTTATCAGACAGCAAAGAAGGGATTAGAACACTGAGACGAACACTATGAAGACGAGACGCGAAGATAAAGAGGAGTCGCTACTTTTTGTTTTTGTTTTTGTTTTTTTGGCCCTAAAAAATAAAAATCCGAAATAAATATCTCCCTCTTTCCCTGGTGCTTCAACTTTTCGGTTTCCCTCCTAAACACTTTTGTCGGAACTCGGACAAAAATGAAGATATGCATCCACCTGGATAACTTTGATTTCAATAAGCCCAGTTTATTTAATAAAAAATCTAATCATTGGTGTTTCTTTTTCCTGTAAATCAGAATTTAAGAAAGTGCGATTGTATATTCAGGAATTCAAAATCTTCCTTTCCATGCTCAAAGATCCTTCTATCGAATCGAACGGAGAGGAGCTAGATTCATGGAGATAAAATCCACTTTTAGGATCATCAACTGACTTTACGTTGACTATGAATATTTGACATATCACAAAGCCCATCTTCTCAAAGGCCCAGTCTTATTCTCTTTTTTTTGGATAAATCCTTTCTTAAAAAGGAAAGCGGTTCGGTTCGGTTCTATGGTAGAACTCAATAAATTAAGGGTACGAAAGTGGAAACCGGAGCAGTGTGGTCCATGGAGGACGAAGAAGCAGGGTGTTTGACGGCTACTTAACGGAGAGCCCAAAAAATCCTCTTCTCCCTTATCTTCCTCCCAAACAAATCTCTCTTCTTCTCTTCTCTGCGGCCGTTGAGTCTCTCTGTACCCAGGTATACTTCTCCCTTGCTTCCCTGCTCTAGGGCTTTCTTCAATCGCCCCAATTCCATCACTATCTTCTCCAATTTATTCGACTTGGTTCCTTGCTGTATCGCATTGCTAACTTCTCCCTGATTGTATTTCTTCTCCCTCTCAGTCTTCGCTATCTACTTCCGGGTTTGTATCAGATAGACCAAAGTGATTGGGTATACCGATTCAATTGATCATTTGGTAACCATACGCCGCTCTCTTCCCTACTCAGCCGTAAAAGTAATTACTTTTGTTTTGATTTTGATTCCTAAATCAGATGATTGTTACTTCATTTTTTTTCATTCTAGACACTCGTGTTAGCCCGAGCTTAAATTTGATTTTTTTTTTTTTTTTTTTTAAATNATGTCACACTGGGTTTCTTTATGGACTCATCAGAATGGCAGCTGATCAGAGGAGAAAGCGGATGAATAGTGCCAATGTTATTGGTTTCAGTTCTAGAGAGCATTACAGAGCCAAAAGGAAAAAGATTGGCTCACCAGATGGTGCCTTGCGTTCGGGTGATCATATCAGTCTTGAATGGGACCGCAACGGAAGTAAGGTTGTCTCTAAGAGGGAACAAGTTGGCCTAAGTTTGAGGCATCTTCGCGAATTTGTTGATTTTGTTCCTTCTAGGCGGAATCTCTTGGCACAAGTATGCCCTGTCCCTCATGAAACTTTCCAGCTGGAGAATCTGTCAGAGGTGCTTTCTAATGAGGTAATACAGTGCTTTTTCTTGCGTAGCATCTGCTTGCACCTTTGGGATATTACGTTTTCACCATTTATCTCCACTTGTTTTTCTCAGGTTTGGCGGGATTGTCTATCTGATGGCGATAGAAATTATCTGCAGCAATTTCTTCCCGAGGGAGTTGATGTAGAGCAAGTCGTGCAAGCATTGCTTGATGGGGAAAGTTTTCATCTTGGAAATCCTTTTCTTGATTGGTTAGTGACACTGGACTTTTTGGTTAGGATTCCTAGAATGAACTCTGTGATTCTTTGCAACCCGTAAAGTTGGTGATGGTGTAGATTATGCTCAGGAAATTAGACTCCATTTGAATGTAAGTTGTGGTTTCAGGGGGGCAGCTGTCTGCTCCAGCAAAGCTCATCCCGATCAAATTGCTTCTCGGGAGGAATGCCTAAGGGATCGTAAAAGGAGATATTACTCGTATTTAGAGAAATACCATAATGAGTATGTGCAGTTTTCTCTGTTACTGTTCAGATAATAGGAGCACTTGGATTGTCTGTCCACGTGATTTTAATTCCTTTTTCCATTGTTTCTGGTAGTATTATAGATTATTTGCAGACTTTGAAGGAGAAATGGGAAAGCTGCAAAAATCCACAGAAGGATGCTGTTAAACAGATGTGGGGGTCAGTGCTTTTAAATTGTCAATAAAAATGAAAACTGTTAAAGTGTAATGTAATCAAGTTGATACATTAAAAAGTAATTATGATTCACCTACTGTTTGTTGTGTGCATTGATATCTTCAGGAAACCAAGAGGCGGCAATGCACAGGTAAACGATAGCTGCCAGGATGTACCTACTGCCTCAGAGTCTAGTTCCTGGAATGAAGATGATAAACCATGCAGTAGTGATGATAAGATTTCTTCTCTTGTAAGGACTGGAGATGTTCAGAGAAGGTGCTGAACATATACTCTCTCACATGTATATGCAATTGCTGTTAGTATTCTTCCCTTCTCCCAAACCTGCATACTAATTCTTCCAGTCCAATTTTAGGCACAAGAGTTCTGCTGTAGAGAAAGAAAAATCTCAAGATAATGTTGCAAACGTGGTTCTGAAAGCTGGAAAAAAGGACAAGCTACCGAAACATAGCATTCAGCAAACTGATGGTGCTAAATACATGTCCTACCTTAAGGTTAGCTATTCTTCTGCATTCCTTACTTTATTAGTTCAACCGCATGCTGTTATATGGATCCATAATTATTACCAATCATCAGTTAACGGTAAACTTGCTGTCCCAAATTTATTTGCTTGGAAATTATTAGAATGTTCTGATTTCCATGATACAGCTGCCTGATTGGTATTCGTAACTTGGAGTTGTTTTGGAAAACAATTATCGTTATCCTGTGTGGTGTTTATTGGGTTGAATGTGCAGTTGCCGTTCATGTCATAGATATGCTTATTGATCTAGCATCTTACTGCATTTTATATATTCAGATAAGCAAGAAGCAGCATCAGATTGTCACAAGCATGAAGCAGTCTGGTAAAAGCATTCAATCGAGAGCACTAAATAGAATCTTGGGTAACATCGACAGTTTGAATGTTCAACCGTACGGATTGTTTGTGGAAGAAGAACAGAAGAAACTGAGCGCTTATTGGTCAGTGTTCTGGTGGAACATGCGGCTTTCTTCGTCAGGCCTTTAATTCTATTGTTTTGAAATTTCAGTTGTTTCGTGCAGGTTGCAACTGGTTAAGGATCTTCCTGCAGCATATGCAATCTGGAAAAAGCTGCAGCTACAGAAACGAGATATAATCAACTCTGTGGGAAGAGAACTAATGGAAAAAGTCAATCCATGGATGGAGGTTTCTCTTCTTCTTAAACTTGTAATGTTTATTGTTTCTGCTCGCCATGTTATTAACAACCTTCTTGGCTACAGGGTAGTAAACAGCAACTTCACCCTGCAGAAAATCCTCTGCAGAAGCTTGATGTTCAACCAGACTTGAGGAATAACGATCGAGAAAGTTTGAATCCAGATCAAAGTGGTGATTTAGCAACGGACGGTGAAGATTCTGGAAGTTTCGATCAAGTTTCTCCCAACAATCACTCCCCTTCAAAGGATTCCACGTCTTATGGAGACCAAATCACAGATTCAGGTCGCTGCCTGCAAGTTGGTACGTACGCCTCACAGGTTTCGTCACCAGATTGTGGCAATAGCACCAAACTGGAGGATACAGAAGAGAAACACTATTCTTCTCCCAGTAGGAGCCATGGCCATAATCGAGACGATGTTGCAGCAAATGATTATTCCAGCTCCATACAATGCCAGTCTCTTCCACTGGCTTCATTTCCTAGTGCGCCCCATGCTTCTAATATCGAAGATATGAATCATGTAGGCAAGCACAGTGTAGCAGAACTAGAGAATGCTTCATCAGATGAGAGGATTCGTTGTATTACTCCTAGCCCTGCAGAAGAGCCGCAGTTTTGTTCTGGTGGAAATGTGTGGCAGCCCGTGGGAGAAATTAGGCAGTCCTACATAGGCCGTCAAGCTTACAACCCCAGTGGCGGATTATCAATCATACACCATCCACAAGGTGATGAAGAAGAGAAAAATTGTTTCATAGACCTAGAATCAGACATGCCTGAAGAAGTTGATAGGAGGAAGATGTTGCAGCGTAAAGCAAGCAACAATTTTGGTCCTTTCCCTAGCAACGATCAGAATGAATTACTCCAGTCTTTGTTTAAAGGCCAAGGCGTGCCTTCTCGTACTACTGAGCAGCTTCACTCTCTTCTTAAAGTTCCGCTTAACGTGGAGCATAAACAACTTATGGGCATTGGTTTTCAGCAGGAAGGAAGCAACAATCTGATAGACGGCGGTCAATTTTCTGGTCAGTTCCAGCATCAGATGACTGCACCACTAGCACTGTCCCAGGACCAGCAAAGACAAGTTGGCATCTATGGCCAAGGAAGCATGTCAGACAACATTTACTGCGATGGACGTGGATTCTTGATGCAGCGGCCTGACTGGAACACCAGTGTTGCTCAGATTGGAGTCACCACACAGCCCCAGTTGAACACTGGCCCTTTGTTGAATCAGAACTGGCAATTTAAGAGCATGTGGGCAAACACAAACGGTGTCGGATGTGTAAGCCAAGGCAGTCAAGCCGGGACTGAGAGAGATCAGCAGAACCTTCACAGAATTGCTACTAACGCGGAGCAGATCATTCATAGGGGAAGTAGTTCAGATCAAAGTTTGTTCTCTGTTCTCTCTCAATGCGGTCAGTTGGGCCGTCCCAGAACTGCTTTCGAGCCAGAAAGTTCAAGTGCTCAAGTAATTGCATCTGGTAACTACGGAATGCTGATGGGGGGAGGCACAACTCAGATAAGCAGCAATTTGACTCAGCCTGCGAACCCGCTTGATTACTTGAGTGGTAGCAACCCGGCAACATCTTTGATGCCAGATGATGTAGCGTGGATGAACCAGAGTCGCCAGAACTCTGGTCTCCATGACCCACTAGGCAAGCTGTATCCAAGGTCATGGAATCCATAACCATGTCTGTGAAGTTTTGCATTGCAGAAGACGCACCTGGTCATCTTTAAGATATACAAAGCCCAACATGGGTTTCTTAGTTTTCATTTATTTATATGTGCCTGTACATAGAAAGGATACAGAGGAACTTTTTGTTTTGTACATACTTTAGGTTTTGAGATATGGCCTAGGAAAAAAAGTAAGGAGGATACTCCAGCTACCTTTTTATTTGTTTGTCTTCTCACCTTCTCTCGCAAGTTAATGATTGTTTAATTCCTTTTCGCATTATGAAAGACTCAAACAAGGTAAAATATATTGGATTGACATAGAAATCAAATTAAAGAAGAATAAATAGTACGTACGTTTTGATTTTGTAATAAAAACGGAAACAAATAACTAACCAACTAGGAGATGGAGAGCAAAATTAAGTAGAGATGTGAGAGGAGGAGACGCGACAAAAGAACATCCCTCCGACAAGAATGGTGAAGCCACAAATGAACAGCTATGCTTTTTACAGAACAAAAAAAAAAAAAAAAAAAAAAACATGAAGCTTCTTGTTTTGTTTGAATTTCTTTTCTGTTTCTGAATCGTCAAAATTACCATTTGAAAGACATCTACAAGTTTTTTTTGTTTTCTTTTGTACTCAGAAATAAACACAAGATTAAGAATGGGAGAGAAGAAAAAAGAGGTGATCAGATTGGAGAGAGAAGCTGTGATCCCAATTCTAAAGCACAAGCTCACCACTGCCTTGTCCCTTCACTTTGGTCTCCTTTTCTCTACATTTTCATTGTTTCTCTATTTATACATTTCTCTCTTTCTCCTCTTTATAAAATTCTACATTTTGATAATCATTTCTCCAGCGGAGAAATTGGAGAGAGAGGAGTTCCTGAGATTTTGCCAGAGAGTGGAATGCACCATTAGAGCTTGGTACCACCTTCACTTTGAGGATCTTATGGTACATACATACATTATTTTTTTTTACCAATCCATCATCTGACATTCTTCCTTGAAAATCATTTTCTATGTACTAAGGGAGATAACGTGAAGGAAAATCATTTTCTATGTACTAAGGGAGATAATGTGAATTTGTAGCAACTATATTCACTCTTCGAGCCCGTCCGTGGCGCTCACAGGCTTCAACAACAGAATTTATCTCCTAATGAAATCGATGCTCTTGAACACCAATTCCTTCTTCATTTATTCGAGGTTCTATCTTTGTTTCAATTCCTTTTTTTTTGTTTACTGACCACAAATTTAACGATGAAACAAAACAAAAACTATCCTAGGTCATGGAGAAGAGCAACTTCAAAGTGATAACAAATGAAGAAATACAAGTAGCTCTCTCTGCTCAGTATCGTCTCAATCTTCCTATTGTAGTTAATGAAACTAAGGCACGTACATACCTATACTATGAGTCTATGAAAAATCATCAACAAGTTTTTTGTTGTAGCTCATCTTTAATCTAGCTTATCTATGGATTCTTGATGTAGCTTGATACAAGGTTGTTGACAAGATTCTTCTCCAAGTTTCCCCGAGATGATCTTCCTCATTTCGCTAATAAGTATATAATATTCAGACGTGGGTTTGGGATAGATCATATGACAGCTTACTTCTTCCTAGCCAAAGTTAATACAATCCTTTTCCGTATTTGGAACTTTATACTCACCATTACATGGTAAGCTATATATCTCTCGCTCTCTTTTGTTATCAAACTGCAAAACTTATTGTACTCGTGAACTTTCTTGTTGCAGTTTGAAAAGACTTGTATATGGGAAGAATAATGCACAAGGGCTGTCAGAACAGATTGATATTACCATTGAAACAGAGAAGGATAGTCTATACATCGAAAGAATCCGCATAGAGAAGCTAAAGCTCAGGTTTCTCAACTAATTATTCTTCCTGTTTTTAGAAGGATTATCATTGACTTGTCTCTTGCGTTTTTTGATCACTGATTCAGTCTCTCCAACTTGATGAAGAAGATAACCATCCAAGAGCCTACCTTTGAGAGAATCATTGTAGTGTACAGGTATTAAAGCAGAGGTATTACTTATTAGGATATTCAGAGGGATGTGAGTTTCGAGTCTCATCTTGGTTTTGGTTGGATTCATACACGCACACACAGGAGAGTTTCAGGGAAGAGAGAATCAGAGAGGAACGTATATGTGAAACACTTCAAGAGCATTCCAATGGCTGATATGGAAATAGTACTTGTGAGCATCCGTTTACTAGTTGTGCTAAAATGTATCTTACTAATTGTAAATTTAACTGATTGCTCACAACGACACAGCCAGAGAAGAAAAATCCAGGTCTTACGCCACTGGACTGGGTCAAGTTTCTTGTCTCTGCTGCCATTGGACTGGTCGGTGCTGTTCTGCTGCATTATTCTAAAGAGTTTGGATAATGACAAAATGTGCTTTATCATAAAACTCTGTTTTCTTACAGGTCACAGTGATTAGTTCAGTGAGCTTTAAAAAAACTGACATCAGAGTCATTGCTGCCATACTTAGCACGGTTGTGGCCTACTGCGTTAAAACCTATTTCACGTAATCTACACTCATTTAATCAGACAACACCCTCTTCCTCTTCACTTTTCTTGAATAAATCCTTAATAAGCTCTGTCTCTTCCCATGAATTAATAATGTAGATTTCAGAGAAACTTGGTAGATTATCAGAGCCTTATAACAAGATCGGTGTATGATAAGCAGCTAGACAGTGGAAGAGGCACTCTGCTTCACTTGTGCGATGAAGTCATACAACAAGAGGTGCTAACTAATAACAATCCCTCTCTTAGTTTCTTATGTCGTATTCTTGTGTTTTGCTAACAAACTGATCAAGTGCAGGTTAAAGAGGTCATTATTTCCTTCTTCATGCTGATAAAGCAAGGGCGTCCCACGAGCAAGGAGGAGCTTGACATCCAAAGTGAAGCATTCATCAAAGAAGAGTTCAACGAAAGTTGCAACTTCGACGTGGACGATGCTATCAAGAAGCTTGAGAAGCTTGGACTTGTCTCTCGTGTGAGTCCCTCCCATCACTCTTCTGTAATCCAAACTTGTCTCCGCATACAGTATGTAAACTAATACTGTGAAATGGAAATTGGGTTGGTCAGGATTCAGAAGACAAGTATGGATGCGTGAATATGAAGGAAGCAAACGAGATAATGGGAACAACTACGGAAGAGATGGTACAAAAGGCAAGAAATGGTGGTGACTATGAAGATGAGGTGACAACAGAGACTGAGCCTCAAATTAATCCTCAAGATGAACTTAACGCAAAGGAAGAGCGTTACCAAACTCAACTAGACGACTTCGAGACCTTGTGGATGTAGAAAAAGATTTTGATGTCATTCATAGTTATATTTGGCATTGTATTAAAAGACCAAAAAAAAAAGGCAGACAATAATAATAAATTGAAAGGACGTCACACATCAACTGCGAGTCCACCACATTTCATTAAGCACATATCACACTAAATGAATTCTTCCTTAAATTTATTGCACACATAGATTTATATAAAATTTGAAAACATAAGACGCCATCAGATCAGAAGTATGTGTAGTAGTAGGTAGGTAAGCAAATAGGAAGGACACTGAGCGTTCTGTTCAAACAGGGACGCTGTGCAAGACGACTGTCTCGACAGTGAGACCTGGTCCGAAACCAAACAAAACACCCCACTCCAAACCTTCTCCTGTCGTGGCTACACCATCTTCCTTGGACTTCCTCCTCATCTCATCAAGTATGAAGAGTACGCACGCGCTCGACATGTTTCCGTACTCGCTCATCACGTGGCGCGTCGCCCTCATCTTCTCTTCCTTGAGTCCTAGCTTTGCCTCGACACTGTCCAATATCGCCGGACCTCCAGGGTGAGCTATCCAGAAGAGGGAGTTCCAGTCGCTAATCCCGAGCGGTTTAAACGCTTCTTCGAGACTCTTCTCAATGTTCTTCGAGATAAGCCCGGGGACGTCCTTGAGGAGATGGAACGTGAGACCCACTTCCCTCAAGTGTCCATCTATGGCTCCTTCCGAGTCAGGGAGGATGGTCTGTGCAGCAGAGACCATCTCAAAGATGGGCTTCTCTCCCACGGAGGTGTCGGGGTCTGAGCCAACGATGAGTGCGGCGGCACCGTCACTGAAAAGGGCCTGTCCGACTAGGGAGTCGAGGTGGGTGTCAGAGGGGCCACGGAAGGTGACGGCTGTGATCTCGGAGCAGACGACAAGGACCCGAGCGCCGCGGTTGTTCTCGGCGAGGTCCTTGGCGATACGGAGGACAGTGCCGCCGGCGAAGCAACCTTGCTGGTACATCATGAGACGCTTGACGGAAGGGCGAAGACCGAGAAGCTTGGTGAGCTGGTAGTCGGCGCCAGGCATGTCGACGCCGGAGGTGGTGCAGAAGACGACGTGTGTGATCTTGGACTTGGGCTGACCCCACTCCTTGATGGCCTTCACAGCCGCCTCTTTGCCAAGCTTAGGGACCTCGACCACAACGATGTCCTGACGAGCATCGAGAGAAGGAGCCATGTAGGCGCACATATTGGGATTGTCTTTCAGAAACTCCTCAGTCAAGTGCAAGTGCCTTTTCCTTATCGTGGACTTGTCGCCTGTTATAGCAGTAGTAGTTGTTTAAGTAAATGTATACATGCGGAAAATAAATGAAGAAAGAAACTAATAAGAAAGTAGCTAGCTAGAGATTATATATCAATTAAGACATACACATGCGCTTGAACTTGGCCTTGAGATCGGTCATGTGTTCACTGTTGGTAATGCGGAAGTAGAAGTCTGGATACTCGGCCTGGATCACATGGTTCTCAGGGTTGGCCGTGCCGATCGCCAAGATGGATGCTGGTCCATCGGCTCTCTGTGCCTTTCTGATCTCATCCAACGACGAAGGCGTACCCATCACCATGATTAATACCGACTGGGTTTAGAAGAGTTTGATGGTTCTTGTGACTTGGTGTACTATGCAAGTTATTTTGTTGTATATATTGAAAAGCAAGCGGGGAGTGAGAGATTATATAAACGAGAGGACAAAGGAGAAGAAAGGGAGAAAAGAAGTGTGGTAGGTTAGATGGACGGGCAGATGAAGCACTACGTGTCTTTGTGTTAGCCCCCTTTTCTGTGGCTCTCCTTCGTGCTTCCCTTTTTTTTCGTTACTTACCAAGAAATTTTGAATGGTGGGTTTTATTGTGATTTATACATTTCGCAACAACAAGTCATATTAATTTCTCTCTCTCTCTGCGCGTATTTATCATATATTCGATGTATACATATCTAAAGATACGTACATATTACCTACATGGGGTTAGTTGAATGTTTGTAACTTTACCATACTTCCCCCACACGTGCATACTTAACATCATCATTAGCTCCTAGTCATCTAATCTACCTTCTAATACTGTAACTAAATAGTATTACATTAGGTACGTCTTGTTTTCTCTCTCCCACCCCATCATAACGATATCTGAATGTGCTCATTTTTTTCGCCTTCCAACAACGCAAGATGCATTTGTTTTGATTAATTAGGAAAACATTATTTATGCATAATGCATATATATCACATCGTTTTCTACTTTAAGAGGAATTAGTACTTTTTTTTTTTTTTTTTGGGTAAAAAGAGGAATTAGTACATCATCACGTTAAGAGGAATTCATTTAATTAAAAACAATAATACCCATCGGCCCATACTCGAAGGTGGGCCCTTGAACTTCACTCGTTCTCGCTGACCATCGTATGAGAACACGTGAGCTCCATTTACAACCGAGAAATTAGAAACCGGGAGTGTGTGTTTTCGGTTTTCCTCAATGCATGGGTAGGTACTAGGTAGTAGACTTCTCCAATACGGTCGCCAGGCCAAAAATTCATTCATAAGCTCGCCAAACTAGCGGTTAAATCAGGGGCCACGTGGATGCCCGTGTTTATTTTTGTTCGTAATTATTAAACCGACTAAAATGACGTGGTCTTATATTCGGAAAAACCATAGGCAGCCCGCTAAAGCCTATCAAGCCCTGTCATGTGCTATTTTATTGGAATTAACATTTAAATATTTGGGCTTAACAGATCAAGGCCTGTATTGTAAGCCATAGGCTTTTAGCCCATATTAAGACCCCTGGAAATGGAAATGTCGGCGAGTGCGTGACGACGCAATGCAGACCGGAAACTGCTTCCGATGCCGTCAGGCTGGCCACTGGATCAGTGATTGCCCTCTCAAACTCAACGACGACGATCCTCCTCCACCGGCGATCCAATGTCATTGCGGCGGTGGTTTCTGTCAAATCAAGGTCTCGAAAACACAAGAGAACCCCGGAAGGAAGTTCTACAAGTGCCCTGCTGTTCGTACTACCCGCTTCTTTGTTGATTTCTCTCCTGCTATTTCTCGAAGCATTACTACTCCCTTACTGATAATTTTGACATTCGCAGGCTCAGAATTGCACATTCTTCAAGTGGTGTGACAAAGTGACCGATGAAGATATCAGATTCCGGCCTGCCTCCATCATCCCTGACTGCCCATGCGGTTCTGGACCCTGCCGGAGATTTGTAGACGATTCCGGAAGAGCATACCTGCTTTGCTGCATCAAAAAGGTTTGACACGTTCGCCACTTTTAATCCTCCCTCTGAACGAAACTGGTTAAACATGTTTAAGGAATTCATTTAGGGTTTCGGGGCTTGTGGATTCTTCCAGTGGGAGGATGAGAATGTTGAAATCCCTCCGAGTACTGATGCTGTAGTGGGTGAGAATGAGATTGATTTCTGGGTGGAAGCTGATCTGATTTTGAGTGATGTGGAAAGCAGCTTCCAAGCTGGTGGTGTACCGGAGAATGCAAACCAAGTGGCACCGCCAGGGAAAGAATGTCAAGGTTCCGTTAGTGTAGACGAAGAAAGCAGCTTTCAGGGTGGTGGTGTGCCGGAGAATGCAAACCAAGTGGCACCGCCAGGGAAAGAGTGTCGAGGCTCTGTTAGTGTAGACGATGATGCTTCTGTATTCGAAAATTTGGATGACATGTCCTTTTCTGATGTACATTCTGCTGCTGCTGTGAACCAAGGTAGTTCATTTATGGTCAGTTTCGATTCTTTAGAGTAACTTCAATACTCTTTCTTGTTTCTTTCAACTGTTATGCTATTTTTCTAGGCATCCCTCTTCCTGATCCGGTTGCTCTGATCGGAGCTGGAGAGCGATGGATGAAGAGTCTACATGGTGATCGGCCAACAAGTTGTGCTCTTACAAAGTTGAGTGTGGATGAAGCATTGAGTGTTTTGGTCAGAGATACGGTCTCTAGTGGTTCTGGTGTAGAACATGGAACGAGAAACTATGAGCAAGCTGTTGATAGAACTGGTGAAACTGAGTGGTCGTTCCCCAATTTGCAGGACCTAATTGAGCAATACAACTCAGAGAAGCTCCGGTTGGAGAGTGTTTCAGGGAAACATGTACAAGTGTTGGGTGCATTTATGGCTTCGTACAGTCGACTTAGGTTACTTCACGACAAAACTAGTCATCTCAGGAAACTGCTACTTGAAACAGAGAAGGAAATGGCTTGTTGCGAGGCTGAGACATTAGAATTTGGAGCAAGTTGCCGCAAAGTGGCTGGAGAAATGGCCGAGTCTCAGAAGAGGATGCAGGAGACAGCAGATAAACTAGGAAACCAAGTTGAAGTGTTGAAGCAAAAAGAGTTTGTTGATATGAAGAGAAGAAGAAACTGAGCGTGCTCGCATGCATATGACTGCCATTGTAAGTGTTGTAAGGTAATGATCACTGGTTACATTTAAGTTTAGCAAAGTAATTAACGTGTTTAACTTCTTAGTCCACTACATCGTAGTGGATAACATGTATAAACTAGTTAGATTGATGATTAATTGATCGGCGAGTGGCAGTGCAAAGCTTGTTTTCAGGGTTATTAGATGAGCCAAAAGCAGACTTGCTTTGTTTTTAACTTTTTAATGTGGATTATGAATCTACATAGTGCGCACATCACATGGTTGCTTGACTAAAAGAGTAATTAGATTTGAATAAGACAAAAGATAATTGTGTAGGTCATACTTAGTAAAGGGATTAATTATGTTAAGCGTTCAAGAGAATGCCTTTCCACATTGGCGCACATGCATTCTCTTCTTTCTTCTTTTTTTTATACTAAAACACAATTAGAGGCTCAAAATCATCAAATTACTTACATCGCAAATATTTCGAGATTAATCGATTACATTCTAATCTACATGTTCTTTCTTCTACGGATATTCATATTCGACCGTAGACCATGGGAACAAAGTATTGATTTTTTAAAACCAGAAAGCTAGATACTGAAGGACCGGAGAATAAAATTAAGAGACGATAGAGAATGGAAGATGGAACGTAAACTGGAAACAAGATACATTGCATCAAGATTGGAAGTTACAATATAAAACTACCAGAGAAAAAAAAAATGAGAGTAGGTCAAAAGGGGGGAACATAAATTATAGGACTTGTTTTCTCCAATGAAATTAAGATTAAAGATGACATTCAAAAGCATAAAAGATTGCTCACATGCAACCCAAATTCCTTTGTTCTCAATAATGCATGTTTATTAACAGTTTTTTTTATAAATAGTATTAGTGTAACGAATATGAATGGAGTATTTTGGTCAGAATATATACATTAAGGAATGGAATTTAGGAAGGGAGTTTATAATAGCGAAGCAGACAAACGTAGCTGATTTTAAATAAAAACATGTAAATGATAAGGAAATAGATAGATGCTTTGGGATTAGAAAATGGGGAGATAAAAAATGGTATGGCACTATGCATTGTAGTTGCAGCCTATAAAATTGGGAGCACATGCATTACCCCTATTTTGTTTCTGATTATTCTCTAATTGATTAATCACCACTTTTGGTTGTGATTATTGTACATATATGTAGACTAATGGGACGTATATTATATAAATGAGTAAGATATATACGATTACGATCCACTATCACCGTCCCTAACGTTGGTCGTATAGCCAAACATAAATGGTCTTTGGTCTTCCTCTGACACAATACAAGATCGTCTTAGAAAGGCTACCACTTGCTTCCTTAGATACTCGTATCAAATATCATATTAGTCTCTCTCTCTATAAGACTTCTACGTTATGTCGCTATTTCTTTTTAATTTGCGTTGGTCAAAAGTCAAATCCTAACACTGAGTGATTAGTTTTACAAGACTAATATATACATATAATAGATGCTTAAGTAATGACTTCATCCTCATAATTAAGTCGACTAACTTCCATCATGCGGCCATCATTGCACCCTTCTTTACCAATAATTAATTCGAACTAGAACACTAAACTCGTTGTTTTTATGTGTTGCATGATTGATATATAAGAAGGAAACTGTTTACGTTTCATATATATATATATATATGAAATAATCAGGGTTTGCTTTTCTTTCGTTGGAAATTGTATGATTAAAATCGCAGTTCATGCATCATTAATTTGGACCATCACATGTAATAGTATTTGGACTCGTTGTACAAAATATATCCACCGAATTGAATAGTTTATCTACTACGCTATTTATCTTTGATTTGTTTATCAACTGCGTGATCATATTATGAGACACGGGACACTGGTATCTAAAGTAACATGCATGCTAATAATCATTCCTGAACCTTTATTTTCAGCTTATTATTGTTGATGAATGATGAGTATATGTGTATCTATCTATCTAGATATAATATAATGATGGCTGATTGTTATATGTAGGTGTTCTAACGATTATTTCCTTATTACTTGTTCACTCTCATTTGTAACCCCAAAAAAAAAAAAAAAAAACTCTATCTATATTAATTGATTGAGTACACGTAGTACGCAGCAGCGGTATGATCAAAGTCAGTCCGATCTAAGCATTAGATTTTTGAGAAGAACCATTTATGAAACTCAGTAGTGTATAGAAGAACCCTTGAGAAATGCATGAAACATGCTACCAAGTGGCAAATCATTTGATAATTATATATTTTTGATTGACTGATAATTGATATATCATGGGCCACAGTTTAACTCTACGCAGTGCTATTTTTAAATGATGTTCCTAATGGAATAAGATTAAAAAAAAAAAATTAAAAGAAAATGAAAAGAGGGTGAAAAAGAAAGTTGCATCTCTTATATAAAAGGGTTGTGAAAGGGATACTTTTCCAAGACCAACACACATTCCTTCTCTCTTTTCTCTTCTCCTCCAACTAGAAAAAGAAACGAATATAGATTGATTTGTGTTGGTATCGTAGAGAAAAAAAGAAGATCGAAGAAGGATGAACACAACATCGTCAAAGAGCAAGAAGAAGCAAGAAGAGGCCGGTACAAGGTTTCTTGGGGTGAGAAGGAGGCCTTGGGGTAGATACGCAGCTGAGATTAGAGACCCAACTACGAAGGAGCGTCACTGGCTTGGCACTTTTGATACAGCCGAGGAAGCTGCCTTGGCCTACGATAGAGCCGCTCGGTCCATGCGTGGTACTCGTGCCCGAACCAACTTTGTCTACTCAGACATGCCTCCTTCCTCCTCAGTAACCTCCATCATCTCTCCCGACGATCCTCCTCCGCCTCCACCTCCTGTTTCTGCCCCTCCTCCTTGTTCTAGTGATCCTGTCGATTACATGATGATGTTCAACCAATATTCATCCACAGACTCGCCAATGCTGCAGCCTCACTCTGGTCAAGTGGACAGCTACATGTTTGGTGGCTCTCCTTCTTGTTATTCCAACAGCAGCAGCGAGCTGCCTCCTCTGCCGAGCGACTTGTCAAATTCTTGTTACAGCCAATCAACGTGGGGCGTGGAAGACTACTCGACCGCTACCTATTTCGAAGGTGAGTATGTCCACAGTCCAATGTTCAGCAGAATGCCTCCGGTTTCCGACTCTTTGTCTCAAGGCTTCAACCATTTCGGCTCCTAAGTCCTAATTAATCTCTTCTCATCCATATTTAATTATTTTCTCATTTGTACCTTTTTCTCATTTATTTTGGGTTTTATTATGTTTCGCGGTCCTTGATCTCTCCTTGTCTATGATCAAAGTGACTGTTTGTCTTTTAGTTTTTCAATAACAAGTTATATATCATGATCCCTTTGTATCTTTTACCAGTGAAAAGAAAATCTCACCCCACTCTGTGATGATGATCTTCACAAATTCACGTACATATTAGATATGGGACTCATAGCTCAAAGCCCCATTCATGAAGAGGCCTTATGGGCTATCGGTTGGCATAACATACTGTCCTTTGTTTAGCCGAAACTCACGTTCGTTTCTTTTTAGTAGAACAATATGTATACAGTACTACACATCTCTGTGCTTATTTGGTGTATATATAATATATGCTTATGTAAGCTGAAATTTTTCAATAGGTTCTGGTAACTTACTTGTTGTCGGTCGTCAAAAGATGGTAGTAGGTTTTGACTGGTGAACCATGTCTACCTGTTTAAAAAGCTGGTTACCAAACATTTTAATAAACATAAGCCGACGGAAACAAGTACATATAAGTGGTTTAACATTTCATACAAACAAAAAAAGTACATATAAGTGGTTCCCAGAAAAGGAAATTCATTAAGATGGAGATGAAGTTTTTCTCTTTTTATGCCATTGCAGCTGCACTTCTAGTTGTAGCCAACTTTGGGATTATGCACACAAGTGGGCAGAGCGTTTCGTGCCTGAACCAGCTTGCTCCATGTCTAAATTACTTGAATGGAACCAAAGAAGTGCCTCAAGTTTGCTGTAACCCTCTTAAATCAGTGATCAAGGACAATCCAGAGTGCTTGTGCCGTATGATTAGTAACCGAGGGAGTTCTCAAGCCGAGCGAGCTGGGATCAATGTCAATGATGCTCAAATGCTGCCTGCTCGATGTGGAGAACACGTCAATCCCCTTGCCTGCTTGACACGTTCGTACACACCATTTTCTTACGTGTGACTCTTTATTTATATCTTCTTTATTTGTTTTATCCGTTTCATTTATTTATTTATTTTTATTTTTTTTTGTCTTTTGCAGGATCTCGAGGATCGACAAACTCAGACCGAAGTTCATCCACTGGCAATTCCTTTTCTCAGTCCTATTGGATGACAACATTTGCTTTTGCAGCCACCGTTGTGTCATATCTTCATCAAATAAACTAAATCTCTGATTGTCTGTAGCACTCTGTCTGCTTGTTAAGGTTGTACAAGCGTTCATTCGTTTTATTTGTTTGAATACTTATTATGAGTTATGATTATATTGCTAGCCACCAACACATTAATGTACCATTTATTCCACCGTGTTCATTTTTAACTTATCAATCTCTTCGTGAGTACCGGCAAATTCCATAATCTCCTCAGCGATATCCTTAACATTTTTAATTCTGAAAGTGTAGAAGAAATATCAAAAAACGTGTTCAAGTGGACTTTGGAAAACAAATTAGCAAACCGGTTTAAATGGTATTATCTTCCAATAACCGAAAAACTCAGCTGGTTTAGCTAACAATTGTGCCCGGTCACACTTGGAGGGCAGTTGACCAGATCGTCCTGGATTCCTCTCTCTCTCTCTTGTGCGGATCGGACAAGGATCTCAATCCGACAAACACTAAACCCTCTCCGAGTGAGCATTGCTGAGCGATCATCGGAAAAAGCTCCAATTTTGCAGCGTGTCAGGCTAAAATGGGAGGGATGTTGTACAAGCTATTCGCTTCGGCGTCGCTTCTTACCCTCGGGCTCTACCATCTCATTTGCACTTTCTTCCATGTTCTCAAGACTCCTCAATCCTACGCCGCCAAGCCCTTCTACGCTTTTCCCCGTTTCTCCACCGCCGGTAATAACCCCAACCATCACCACCGCCTCCAAAACCTACCCTTGTTCGTCCTCATATTCTCCCTTTTCGTCGCCTTCCTCCACCAAACCGTAATCTCATTCTACTCCGATCCTCTTGTCAAAGGAAGCACCCCCGTCCACCGATTCTCCTCCCTCAATTCCGCCGCCGTCTTCTTCCTCTTCCTCCTCATCGCCGTCTACCTTCTCCTCTCCGAGTCCGCCTCCTTAATCCCTCTCCCTACCGATCTCCTCTTCGCACTCGCCTCCGGAGGCTTCTTCCTCCATTACTCCGCCGCTTCCTCATCGGCCTCAATCCAGACGTCGGATCTTCAGGCTCACTGCGATTCCCTCTCCGCTCGCATCTCCGCTTTATGCTCCCTACTCTGCCTCCTCCTCGCTTGCCGTCCCAGACTCTTCATCGCTGACGCTGCCCTCGCTGCTTCCGTTTGCCTGCAGGGTCTCTGGCAGCTTCAGACCGGACTCTCTCTATACGTCGATGGCTTCATTCCCGAGGGATGTCATCGTCTTCTTGATGTTGCGAGCGGCGTCGAAGGATCCACCCAGTGTGATATCCAAGAGTCAAAGCTAAGAGCTGTCTCCGTATTGGATCTTATGTTCACTGTCCACGTCGTGCTTGTGGTCATCCTCCTCTTTGTGACATACACGATGGTGTCGATGGCGGCGGGAGTGAGGAGAACCGGTTCGTACGAGGCGTTGCCAACCAATTCCACTGATTCTAATCACATTCAGATGAAGTCGATGACCGGAACTCAAGCCTGAACGTGTATGTCTTTGCTCATCCATCGTATTGCTTCGTCGCGCTTGTTTTTACCTTTTTCGGAACTTGTTGCTGTTCTCTGGTCTCTTTCCTTTGACAAGGCTTTATCCAATTTTCTTTCTTCAGTACAATGTTCTATCCTGTTATAGCTGAAAGATGATGATGGTATAGCATGGCAAGTGGTCACTTTAGCTGATTTTTCCTCCAGTTTAGGATATCGATGATCTTGTTAGACCTATGTTTTTCGTTTTGGAATATTGTTTCCATCCAGTAACATTTACTTGCTTTTTGGTTAAAGCAAAACTTGGTGAGAGACAAAGAAGATGATACAATGAGGATGAAACTTGTTTGAAAATGAAAGAGGATGTGACAACTACGCAGGTCTTAGCTTAGGCAAGTCCCATGTCAAAGAAGACAATAGAAGAGGAACCCAAGGTATGTTTACTCATCTGTTTTTCTCATTCGGGTGTCCTCTTCTTTTGCCTTCTTTTGATGTGGGACTTCCCTAAGCTAAGGCTTGCGTTAATCGTTATTGTCACATTCTCTTTCCCGTTTTCGGCGCACCGGTTTTATCTTCATCTATATCATTTTCTTTGTACTTCACCTGGGCTTGAGTCTGCTTTATCCAGAGCAACAAAGAAATGTTCAACTTCGAAATGGTGGTTACAGACGTTGGTTGTAACTGACTTTCTACTCTTGTGTGAAGAAAAGAAACATGTTTTAACGCCAACGGATTGGTTGTTAACTCAACTAAGCTAACAGTGAACTTGCATTTGGAAGCATGTGCATAACAACCGATTAATCTGTCTTCAACATCTATTCTTATTGACGACGCCTCTGTGCGTTGATAAACAGTTCATTATCGTGCACAAACTTGCTCTTTTAGAACGAGTTTGTCAATGTAATCATTGCAGCATTTAGTTTCTAGTTAAACATAACGCGAAGCAAAGCCTATTATTGGCCCAAGCAAAAGCCCGTAATACATGACATTGTCATGTATTGTATTTGTATGCTTCGATAGCCTGAAATCTAGAGGAGTACGCGTGCGAAAGGGGAATGGTGGAACCTTAATGGTTAAGTTACGGAAAAAGGAGAAAGGATAAAAGATTAAAACAATCAAATGAGAGTTTGAAACGGCCAAAAAGTAAAACTCGTGATGGTGCGAATATTTATGTATATTTTTTTCACTCTTTTATTGCTGAAAGCTACAACACTTGTCTTAATATATTGTTTCCGTAAATCACATAATCTACACCATCTTTTCTTCTTCTCTACTCGGACGACAAAAATAAATAAAAAATACCTACTCTAGAAACACCGAGCAGATGATGAGTACATAACATTCACGCATATGGTTTGTGTGTGGCCAAAACATATGGAGACATGTCTGAAGATATTTCTTCAAACATTATACAAGAGAAAAAGGAGGCGCGCGAATATGATAATAGCAAAAGGCAACAAAAGATAAATTAAAGAGGGAAAAAAGTAAAGTGATTTGGCCTCAATCAACGGTAACGTATCTTAATTTAAGAGGTTCTTCTTTCTTTCACTTTTTGAGACGAGAGTTTGCGAGCTTTGGTTGACTAAAAATAAACATGGAAACGGAAATAACATCAAGGGAAGAATATTTGTCACTGTTTACACCTTCACATTGTTTCCTTAACGTTTAATCCAAGCTAAACGTTTCATTCATCACTGATTACAAAAATATCATTAAAATGATTTTAGATAATATTGTGAAAAGAAAACAATTTTAATTTGCAAAAAGGTTGGAGTAGTGTAGAAAGAAAACATGAATAGAGGCAAACGAGAGGAGTGGTCCACGGCAAATTGTGAAATGTGATCATCTAAACCAACCAGGGATAGCCACGTGTCATCCCTAGCATTATGGATTTTCCTTAGCCAACACCATTATTGGGTCTGTATAAATGTAACACTTCTTCCATCTCTCTCGTTTTCCATTCTCCATAGACTCCTTTTACAACAACAACACAATTCTAAAAGAAATACATTTTTATAGGATCCAAAAGCTAGCGAAGCCAAGCAAACATAAAATAATGAAGAAGGCGGCAGATTTCGTGAAGCATATAATAGACATGTTGGCTAGTCTGGCGAAGGACAAGACGAAGGAGCTGAAGAAGAAGACAAGAGCCTTTAAGACCCGTCTTGTGATATTCTCGCTTCTTCACAACAGTAACATGGTGGTGAGCTCCTTCTCTCACAAGCTCAAGGCCAAACCAACATCAAAAAAGCTAGATGATGGTAAAGATCATCAGAAACAAGATCAGAACATGGTGGTGGTTTATAGCCACAACACCATGTCTAGTAATCCTGTCTCTCCCCATGTACACTATGAATATGTCGAGGAGGAAGAAGAAGAAGAGGAAGAGGAGGAGGAAAAGTATCCAGACTTGAGACACTCGCTGTTTGAGGCAGAGGGTTCGGTGATAGAGATGGTGAAACACTCCAAGGAGGACAAGGGAGAAGAGTTTCGGTTGGAAGACGAGATCGACAAAGTGGCTGACCTTTTTATCACCCGTTTCCACCGACAGATGTGGTTGCAGAAGCAACTCTCTCTCGAGACCCAAGATACATCCTCCTCTTGACTTAAATCTTAATATACATATAACGCCCCTCCTTGTTTTTTTAATTGGCTTTTTTGGGGGGTAGAGGACGACGCAATGATCCTTTTAGATGTTGTTCGCGGCAGTGACCTGAAAACGGGACATGTAACACACATTTAGTAATTTCCTTCAACCTGTATACCTAGCAACGTCCACAGCGATGCTTCTTGACGAATAAATAATATACATTATACAGTTTTTTCTTGCTTCTTGCTGTGATTCAGTCAAGCTCCCTTCTGCCTTTGCAAACCCAAAAATGGAAAAAAGAAAATAAACCAATACTCATTTATCGTTTGATGGTAAATTAAGCACGGGCCTGTAAATATACGATTTACAGGCCGATGTTTTCAGCCCATTAGAAGCAAATTAAGGCCCATTTAACTGATCTAATTATTAATTTCAAGGTCCGTTCTCAAGTTCCCGAGGAAACGACGCCGTCTTAGCTTTCCCCTTCCTGCGGTTACTCTGCTTGAGAAAAGTCTGGTTAGTAGTATTTCGGATGCTCTATGGTTGATAATTAGAGCATGTTTCTATGAATAATTTGTTGTATATATACATGTTTAGGTATATCAAATTTGTATTCTTGCGGCTTAATCTAGAATTATCTAATTAGCCGGGTTTATCGTTATCTCTTCTCCTGTTTGCGGTTGTTCTTGTTCAAGGTTGATTACACGCTTAATACTTTGTATTGCTAAGGTTAAACGGAAAAAAATTATATAGTGGGCTCTGAAATGTGATGAGATTGCTTGAACAGTACTGACTACTGACACTGTTTTGGTGCGTTTCTGTTCAATTTCAGTTTTTTATTATAATGAATTCAATACGAGTAGTAAACAAGTATGGGCACAGAGAAGAATATACAACCAGATAAAAAGAAAAGAGGAGTGAAGTATACGGTGAATTGCACATGCCTCTAGTCATGTGATCATGTCTCTGTCTCCCTTCTTGAGACTTGGACCTTTCTGGTTTGTTTTTTTTCCCAAATTCTATCTCCAGTGACTTATTCTGTGGTCTCTCCATCTTTTGATATATGATATTTTCCCTATTATTCAGGTCGGTTTGGAGTCTAAATGGAAAGCGTGAAAGCTTTCTTTCTTAGCAAATCTGGTCGGTGTTATCTGGAGTCAGATAGTGTTGTTTATTATGTTCAGCCCACAGATCTTAAGGAAGAGAATCCAAAGATGCATTAATTAGCTAGAACATGGTGATGGGGATGGGCTTATTATCGTGTTAGCATAAGACTAGTCAGTCCATGTGCAGCTGCAACACTCCCTAAGTTACTTATCAAGACTGCTGCAAAACGAGTGCAAGAAACCTCAAATGTGGAGTGATTATAATAATAACCAAATATCATGTTAAGAGAAAGCTGATATTGGCTATAAATAGAAACGTCCGGGCAATGTTTGTTTCATGTGGTGACATTGAGAATGGGTCGTCTTCCATTTACTCTTTGCCTCACCTTTCTGGTTACGGCAACAGTAACATTTGGTGCACCTCCTAAAAAGTCCATTGATGTTCCTTTCGGCAGGAACTATTTCCCCACTTGGGCTTTTGATCACATAAAGTATCTCAGTGGTGGTTCTGAAGTGCACCTTGTTCTTGACAAGTACACTGGTTAGTTTCTCTGCCTTTTTATACAATTTTTTTTTTTTTTTTTTTTTTTTNCTCTTCTGACTGTTCTTGCTTAATGCGCAAAATAGGCACCGGCTTTCAGTCCAAAGGTACCTACTTGTTTGGCCACTTCAGTATGCACATAAAGATGGTTCCTGGAGACTCTGCTGGAACTGTGACCGCCTTCTACGTAAGTGAAAATCATTTACTAAATTGTCTTAGAGCAACTGAAAAAAAGAGTTGTGTCTTGCTTTTTCCTACAGTTGTCATCGCAGAACTCAGAACATGATGAGATAGACTTTGAGTTTCTCGGAAACAGAACCGGGCAGCCTTACATTTTGCAGACAAACGTGTTCACAGGAGGGAAAGGAAACCGAGAGCAGCGTATCAGTCTCTGGTTTGACCCTTCCAAAGCATATCATTCCTATTCAGTTCTCTGGAATATGTACCAGATTGTGTAAGTTAATTAACATTCCTCACAATGTTGTTTCTACGTCAAAAAAAAATCACAGCTAAGTGTCTAACTGTACTTATTACATCAGGTTCTTTGTGGATGATGTGCCGATACGAGTGTTCAAGAATAGCAAAGACATTGGTGTGAAGTTTCCGTTCGATCAGCCGATGAAGATATATTCGAGTCTGTGGAACGCAGACGATTGGGCCACAAGGGGAGGGTTAGAGAAGACCAACTGGGCAAATGCTCCTTTTGTTGCGTCCTACAGAGGCTTCCACGTCGATGGATGTGAGGCTTCAGTGAATGCTAAGTTCTGCGAGACGCAGGGGAAACGTTGGTGGGATCAGAAGGAGTTTCGAGACTTAGACGTTAACCAGTATAAGCGTCTCAAATGGGTTCGTCAGAGATTCACTATCTATAACTATTGTACTGACCGCGTCCGGTTTCCTGTGCCTCCTCCCGAGTGCCGCAGAGACCGTGACATTTAGTGATTTTCAGTTTTTTTTCTTCTAATGGATGTATCCTCACTTGCAAAATTTCATAATGTATTTTATATGCGTATCCCTAATATATTAAAATATATTAAAAGAGAATCATTTTTTAAAACTAACATTTAGTTGATGTGTTATTAACAAGAGTGCCATGCTCAGATGTATCACATGGTTCAATCTCAAAGCAAATATTAATTAAGACAAAAATTACTAGATCAATTACATTATATGCCATTGTATTAGTTTAGTTAGAGAATAGTTTATATCAATGATTTATACATATTTCAGTATTTAATTATAAAGATATTATATTCTTTCTATATCTTATCAAATATATCAAATTAATTATTTTATTAAATACTACATTTTTTTCTCTCATTTATTGGTTGGACTAAATTTTATAAAAGTAAATAAATTATGACATTACCAATATATTAAGAAAATGTACAATTTTTTTATACAAATTATAATTTGAATTTTTAAAAACAGATATCAATTACTGAAATGATGAAAAAAATAAGTATATAATCAAAGTCTCACATTGGAAATGAAGATGTATGATAGTTCATAACACTATTATAAAGGGAACCAAAATGATAAGAAACCATAAGATTTGAAAACTTAATTTGATAATCATCCAAATATATCAGTATATTTGATTTAATATGGGTTTTAGTAAAACTATATAATTAAACCAAATAAAAATTATATTATTATAAATATTTCACTGTGAAAAAGTTGAAAATGTTTAAATTAAGATATTAAAATATAGGAAACTTGGTTGAAAAATTAAAATATTTAAAATATATTTTATTAAAAATTTGAATATTATAAAATTTCAACTTAATAATAAATTCAAATATTAAAATATTAAGATATTATATTATAATTTGATCACAATTTAAAAATATTGTAAATAATTTTACTTGATCAAAAGTTTAAAAGTTTATATATTTTTATTGAAGTATATGTTATTTTAAGTAATTGAAAAACAATATAAAATTTAATAAACATAGAAGATTTATATATACATGCTTTTCCAATTAATAATATCATACAAAATTATAAATTCATTTTACTTTTCTCAAAATTAATATTTAAATTTGTATTTGAGATTTTCCAATTATATGATGATGTTACCAATANTCATCGTATATGGCAATTGTTTAATTATGATTATATTCAAATATTTATTATTTATCCACATTAATTATAAATTGGCCTATAAATTATAGTGGTTTTGAGCAATGAACTTAATATATATAATATTAGAAAATTTGAATTTAATTTGCATAATATTTCTTTTATTTTCAGAAAACAAATCATAATATATTTAACTGTAACGATTAAAAATAATACATATAATCTTATCAATTTTAAAAACAATAACAATTTAAATATTGTCATTTGATTTGTTATTTTAACTATCTTATTATACTATAGCCATTTGATTTTTATGTATTTCATCTATGAATACGGTCAATATTTTATTTTGTTTTTTAATTTTTTTTAAAGATATATTTAAAATGTTTAACTAACAAACGGTAAAACGAAGACAATAACCAAACCATCAAATTAATATATTGCATAAGATTTTGAATTATGTAAATATCTTTAAGTTAAAAAATATTAGAGTAAAATATCACCCCGTGGAAGGCGCGGGTCAAACCCTAGTTCTTTTACCAGTGCTGGAAAAACATGATCTAGAGAGGCTTGAATTGATTTTTGAAGTCAAGAATATCAATCATAGAACTTATAACTGGTCACAGCCTGAAACTCACTTTCCACTTTATCATATGACTATTAAGATCATATGGTTTAGAAATATGACAACTCAAGAAATGAGGCAGTAGCTTGTAAGCAAGGAATAATTAAGGAAAACATCTAAGAATTCAAATTAAAAAATTAGTGTCAAATCTTATAAAATTTTTATTTTCTTGTTTTTTTAAGAATTTGACATAAATTTTAATTAAGGAAAACCTTATGATTTAGTTTGAAAGATTGTTTTTAGCGGTTGAAGATTTACGGTCTATTGTTTAGTTGTAAAACCTCATTATTTAGTTTTGAACGTTTATGGTTAAGAATTTGGAATTTAAAATTTGACGATTAACTTTTAGTCTTGACCCGTTGCGCCTTCGTATGTACATCCCATTCCCACGAGCTAATAACGATCCTTTCCGCTGTAAAGTCTATTTACCTAAATCGGATTTAGAGAATTTTCTCATCGGTCGTCGTCTTCAACTCGAATCTGACTGCCGATGGCTCCTCCGGGTACAGATCCGGCGAAGATGCAACAGATTCATCACTTCCTTTCCTCCGTGCTCTCCCAGCGTGGCCCCTCCGCTCTCCCGTACGCCGAGACCACCAAATGGCTGATCCGACAACACCTCCTCAACCTAATCGCTTCTTACGCTTCCCTCGAACCCAAAACGGCGACGTTTACTCACAACGATGGCCGCTCCGTGATCCTCCTCCAGGCCGACGGCACAGTCCCGATGCCTTTCCAAGGCGTCAGCTACAACATCCCCGTCGTCATCTGGCTCCTGGAATCGTACCCTAGCCGTCCTCCCTGCGTCTACGTCAACCCCACTCGCGACATGATCATCAAACGCCCTCACTCCAACGTCTCTCCTTCTGGCCTCGTCTCTCTCCCTTATCTCCACAACTGGGTTTACCCTAGCTCAAATCTCCTCGATCTCGCCGCTCAGCTCAGCGCCGCCTTCTCCCGTGATCCGCCGCTTTACTCTCAGCGCCGTCCCCAGCCACCTTCCCCCTCTCCTTCGATCGGATCCGGATATTCGCGGCCTCCTCCGTCCCCATATGGCCACCACCAGCTCCAGCAGCAGCAGCAGCAGCAGACGGATGATGCGGCGGAGGTCTACAAGAAGAACGCGATCAATAAGATGGTGGAGATGGTTCACGTCGACCTAGTCACGATGAGGAGTGCTAGAGAAGCGGAGGCGGAAGGACTGTTGAGCTTACAAGCTGGCCTTAAGAGGAGACAAGACGAGCTCAACAGAGGTTTGCAGGAAATGGTGGACGAGAAGGAAACCTTAGAGCAGCAATTACAGGTCATGGCCATGAATACCGATTTTCTCGATTCCTGGATTATGGAGAACCAAACGAAAGTCAAGAATTTACCAGTAGGTTTGGATGTAGAGTGTGCCTTTGAGTGCGTTGGGACACTATCCAAACAGATGTTAGATTGCACAGCATCGGATTTAGCAATTGAGGATACTGTTTATTCGATGGATAAATCGTTTCGAGATGGGTCGTTACCATTTGATCAGTATCTGAGGAATGTGAGATTGTTGTCGAGAGAGCAATTCTTCCACCGAGCCACGGCTGAGAAAGTTAGGTCCACACAGATGGAAGCTCAGGTTGCTTCGATTGCAGCTAGGTTGCACGCGTGAAACAAAGGCTAGATTTTTTCATCTTGTGGAGCTATAGCTTTTGCTGATTACTATCGTTTCGTTGTGTGCATATATACGTATACACTGCATATACAGAGTTGATTACTTGAATTGATCATGTTTTCGATTATTGCTTGTAACCTTCTCTTTGATGAATCAACTGGTTTTGGAATTATGTTTCTCCTTCTCAAGTCTCATTTGATGTCTCTATAAGAGTGGTGGTATCTTGAAGACTGGATTAATGCCGCAAACAAGAGGTAAACCACTTGCATTTCTGTTGATATGACGGATAACAGTGAATAAACTCATAACAAACCACTCAAACTCTAAATTATTAAGATGAGTCCAAACTTGAGGTGTATAATGATACAACAAGCAAAACCAGGCAAGTAAAAACACGAAAACCACAGCTAAGCAGAGAAACGGTTTCGGATTTAGGTGGTGAGCTCCATGATGGCAGAGACAATATCTCCATTAGCGTCCTTGAGGGCCTTAACAGCCCTTGGCCTAGACACTCCTGCTTGGGTCATCACAAGCTCGATGTCCTTTGGCTCAACACCCTCTTCGTCCACCTCTTCATCATCCTGAACAGCAGCAGCTGCAGCTGCAGCTGCACCGCTCGATGTTTCTCCCGTTGAAATCACCTTGCTTGGGTCCGGAGCCTTGAACTGCTCTGCAGCCTGTGTCTGAAGCTGCGAGCTCAAATCATCTATCTTGGCCTCACCAAAGATCACATATGTATCCGAAGCTGGACTCTTGAACACATCAGGTTTCGAGATTACAAACAAGATCTGCATTTTCATTCCACATTCATCATTATAATAAGCAACAAAAGAAACAGTAATGACTGTTAACACAACAAATTGAGAAGACCAACTAACGTTCTTGCTCTTTTTGACGGTGACACGGCTAACACCAGTGATGGGTTTCATCCCAAGCTTCAGCATTGCTTTACGACTCTTTTTCTCACTTCTGCTTTGTTTTGACCGGCTTCCCGCCTCTCCATCATGTCCTGGTTAAACAAATCATAGCACCGTAATGGCTTTAGCTTATAAGAAATGATACACAGTTCCTCATTCTATTACCAATATAAGTCTCAAACATTCAGTAATCAGCAGCATCTATCCAACAAGAGTCTCGGGTTAATGATTCCAAGGTTAAATGAAAGCAAGAGAATCGATTCAACAAACAGGCTCATGGCAACAAGGTTTCAAACAGATATACATATGCTATTCCCTACACGCAAGTCAAATTAACTTAGCTAACCACATCAACATTCGAAATATTCAAGAAGACACTAATAGCATTTGGACTCCAGTAATGGATCAGAAGATAGTCTAAGAGAAATGGAAGAGGCTAAAAAACAAGACAGCTTACCCTCTGCCTCGTCATCATCCGAATCATCCTCGTCATCATTGTCATCGTCGTCTTCAACCTCAGGCTTATCAAGCTGCAGATCGAAATCAGAAGAAACACTTAGTACAAAAATTATTAAACCTGATAAGAAAAAGAGAGAGTTGAACTTCGTGGACTTAAGCAATGCGAGAACCGAGATATTCATGGAGTTCGACAATAGAAGATTCAGATCTAAAATCGGTAGCTTCAGTGTGAGAATATCTAAAACCAGGCGAGGAGATCTAGGTAGGAAGAAATCAATAATCCGAATACAGCCCAAACATTTTCAGACTCGGAAAAAGAAAAAGCGAGAAGAGAGGTTATTACATCGATCTTTTGCTCTTCCAATTTGGCAGCGAGGATCTCCTCTTCTTTCATTTCAGCAGTCATGTTTTGAGAAGTGAGAGAATTATCGGTGACGAAACCCTAAAAACCCCTTAGAAAGAAAGTTTGATTGCTTCTTCACTTCAATGGTTAAACTCGTTATGAAGTGCCCCGAGATGGATTTGTTTTTAGAGTACGTTTTATCTTCTGGGGCCCGAACCGAAACTATAAGACTGATCTATCTGTCTGTCGAAATTAAAAAAAAAAAAGAAAAAAAGAACTCGCTGTCTGAACGCATCCAAAGTCCAAACCAAGGCCACGTGGTTAAAAGCCACGCACTGTGTCTGTATCACTAAGCTAAGCGTTACTGGTTGATTATTTATTAAGTTATCTCATCAAGGCAGCCCACCGCATCGATAATTTGCCACCTCCAACTTTTTTACGCTCGCATTCTTCGTATATGGGAGAAAATATGGTATTTGAACTAAACATATTTAGTGAAAGTCTGCCTCTGCCCTCTCAAAGGAACTGTGGTTGGCAAAATTAACCATGAATCCGTGGCTATATTTGTGGCCGGCTGTGGCAATTTAGTGACCAAAAGCACTACAACTATTCTAGACCAAAGTTAATATGAAAATTTTTATCTAAATTTTTGTTCACCCCAAAGTTTGAGGCCCAAACCCAACACAGATGGATAAGACAAGATTGCGTTATTAGTCCAATACACCGATACGCACGGACCCAAGAATGAAAGAATCTGACCGTTGGAGCATGAACACCAAATGGTCCGAAATCAATAGTTATCGATTTAGATGCATCGTTTCATAAATGTGTGCATTTTAATCAACAATCCTGTTAGGTTTAAAACTAAAAGAAAAAAGACTTAAAGATCCCGCTCCTATATATTATATATAATCTCGACCACCCACCAACAAAATTTGACCGTTGGAGAACATTGTTCTTTGCAAAAGAGGAAAAACAAAGTGAGAGATAAAAGCTCTCTTTGATTCTCTTGCAATCTTCTCCTTCGGTTGTTCCTCCTTCTCCCTAGCTCCTACCAATCCATCATACAATCCTCACTTCACTGACTTTGAAGAAAAAACCCAGAAATGGAATCGCCACAGAAAACCAAAACCGGCCTGAATCTCCCCGCCGGGATGAACCAGACTTCGTTGCGGCTGGAGACGTTTTCGAGCTCGTTCCGCGGGATCTCAAGTCTATCCTCGCCCTCTAAATCGACTTGCAGCGACAGATTCATACCGTGCAGATCTTCCTCGAGACTCCACGCTTTCGATCTGCAGGACAAGGAATCGACGACGCCGGTGAAAGAGGGAGCGAACGAAGCCTACTCCCGACTTTTGAAATCTGAGCTTTTCGGATCTGATTTCGCTTCTTCTTTGTCTCCTGCAGGTGCTCAGGGATCTCCGATGAGTCCGTGTACCAACATGTTGAGATTCAAGACGGATCGTTCCAATTCAAGCCCCAGTTCGCCCTTCTCTCCCTCCATTCTCGGCAACGACAATGGACTCTCCAGTGACTCGTCTCCGACTCCAAAACCGCCACGCAAGGTTCCTAAAACGCCTCACAAGGTATTACCACTCCTTCACATTGAAATCTGTTGATTTAATTTGGTTACAGATTCTTGGGAAGTGGAAAATGAAAGTTTGTTTCATGTGGTCTCAGGTCTTGGATGCTCCTTCGCTACAAGATGACTTCTACTTGAACGTTGTGGATTGGAGCTCGCAGAATGTTCTTGCGGTGGGGCTTGGAACTTGTGTGTATCTGTGGACTGCTTCCAATAGCAAAGTTAGTGTTCCTCTATGTTTTCAGATTTGCTGCTAATGTTGTTATTGGTTGTGGTGGACTCATTCGACTGTCAACTTATGTGACCAGGTGACCAAGTTATGTGACCTGGGGCCTAATGATAGCGTGTGCTCGCTTCAGTGGACACGAGAGGGTTCGTATATATCTATCGGTACAAGTCACGGTCAGGTTCAGGTGTGTTGTTTGTTAATTGTTACCTTCCAATCTGTGGTTGAGGACGTTTTGGTTTTAACGCTGTCAAGTGACTAAAGAGGTTTTTTTTTTATCTTTTGGTGTCAGGTTTGGGACGGAACACAGTGTAAGAGAGTCCGAACAATGGGAGGTCATCAGACGAGAACTGGTGTCTTGGCATGGAACTCAAGGATCTTATCATCAGGGAGCAGAGACAGAAACATCCTTCAACATGATATCCGAGTCCAGAGCGATTATGTCAGCAAACTCGTGGGACACAAATCTGAGGTCTGCGGTCTCAAATGGTCTCACGATGATAGAGAGCTTGCCTCTGGAGGCAACGATAATCAGGTCATCTTCAACATAACCTATTTATGTGTTGTGTCCCATAAGCTGAGTCCGTTGAACTTCTTTGAAGCTTATGATATTAACAAACATGTTTTTGTTTTTGAAACAGTTACTGGTATGGAACAATCATTCGCAGCAACCTATTCTGAAGCTGACTGAGCACACAGCAGCGGTGAAGGCAATTACATGGTCTCCTCATCAGAGCAGCCTCCTTGCTTCAGGAGGTGGAACCGCAGACAGATGTATAAGATTCTGGAACACGACAAACGGACATCAGTTAAACAGCATCGACACTGGAAGCCAGGTCTGCAATCTTGCGTGGAGCAAGAATGTTAACGAGATAGTGAGCACTCACGGGTACTCTCAAAACCAAATCATGCTCTGGAAGTACCCATCCATGTCAAAGGTATTTTTTCTTAAAAGCTACATTTCTTGATCATTTCTGTCAACGACTGACGCATCAACCTGTGACTGTTTTGTCACTTGTGTGTAGGTCGCAACTCTTACTGGGCACAGTATGAGAGTGCTTTACTTGGCTACGTCGCCTGATGGACAGACTATAGTGACCGGAGCAGGAGATGAGACCCTGCGCTTTTGGAATGTCTTCCCTTCAGTGAAAATGCAGGTTTGTATTCTTTCTTCGAGTTTTGAATTTCCTTCAGATTCTACTGGCTGCTTCTGCTCAGTTGATTGACGACCAGTTTTTCTATTTACAGACACCGGTGAAGGACACAGGCCTCTGGTCATTAGGGAGGACACAGATCCGATGATATGAGAGAGAGATATAATATAAACTAGTGCACAGTGAAACAGATAGAGTAGCTGCAATGTAACACGCAAAATCTGCATTCTTTTTTATTTTTTCATTTTTTTTCTGATTCTTTGTAAACATAATAATCCCAGAAAATAAAGAAAGAGTTACCACTGGATTTGTAAATGAAACAAAAAAAAAAAAAAGGCTTTCTTTATGATCGAAATCCCTGGCAAATCAAGTAAATTTCTCGAGATGATGATCTTGTAGCTTTTGGCCTCAACCAAGACGCCTTGTTAAAGATGGGCTTGCAGATCCGGGCAAAATCTAAAACAGAAAAGAAACAGTTTAGTTATTGTCAAGACTCAAGACAAAGCATTTCTTGTTGGACTTGGACTCTGTTTTAAAGTTGCTGTTGTCCTTACCTTGAGCATCCTCGCTTTCTAGAAGCTTGATGACAAGATGACCTCCATGCTTAAGGACACCACGACGACTCTCCTCATCACCGCCTTCATCATCAGGTGACTTAGTGGTGACAGCTTGACCAACAGCCAAATCAAGAGCTCGCATTCCCAATTCAGCAGACAGCGCCGCATCTTTAGTGGTGATTCCAGATACTGAGGGACACATATCTGAAAGAACGACTGAAAACCCCATTTGCTGCAACCACAGATCAACAATCCATAATAAAGTTCAAGAACAACCAGGAGTGACTAGGAAAGATCCTAACTTGGCATATATTCACGGTTAATTGCTCTTACTATCGACAAGATCAAGACACTCGGTTACCTGAAGCGACAACTCCCTAATCTTTTGTCTGGGGAAGTTTAAAACATCGGCGGAAATGGTTTGCACTCGCAAATCACACTGTGGAGGAACCTTTACCTTCTGCTCTAAAACAAAAAAAAGAAAAGAAAAAGCTAATGGATTCACACAGTTTACACCCAAAAAAAAAGAATGCCAGGAACTGAGCGTGCATACATCAATGGGGAATCAAGTAAAGCCATATCTGACCTTTATATCCATACCGACGACATTTCCACCACTTCTAAGTGGACCTAAACTTTGGCAGGCAACCTGAAAACGGATCATAGTAAGAAATCAAGCTAAGTCTCTTATCGGAGAATTCATGAAAACAAGTTGGAGACAAAAGACCTGAAGCCAAGCACCAGGCGCGCAACCAAGGTCAAGAACAGAGGAGCCTGGTTTGATGAGCTTGTACTGTTTTTGAATCTGTAGAAGCTGCAGTGCCAGGGAGAGAGACAAGAGTCCATGTAAGAATAAGAAGAAGACGAAGCAGAGGAGGGCATGAATGTAATTTCACCTTGAAAGCGGAACGAGCAACATAGCCAAGACGTTGAGCTTCTCGGTAGAAGAAGTCCGGCGCTCCTGCCCCACTCATCTCCCCTCCGGCGCCGACAACGACCGATTTCCTTTCTGCTTCACTTTTATTTTAACAAAAACCTAAAATGCCACACAATTTTATTTATTTTTGTAATTCTAACTTCAAAGTATATTTGTGTCACATACACCCCAGCAATAATTGGAAATTATAAATTTACACGTGGACAAAATAAAAAGGTATGCTGTAATAATTTTCAATATATTTTTTTAAAAAATTGATTTGATTAGAAAATTGTGGTTTATTTTACAAAGAAAAAACTAGCATATTTTTATCGTAAACAATTTTTTGTCACTTTTCTCAACAGTTGATTTTTTTGTCGTGAATAAGAAAAAATGATAATGTTCTGACTTCGAATCATGAAATCAATTACTACATATTTACTTATTTGTTTAACAAATTTTTGTTTTTATTTTGAAGTTAAAATGTAAACCTTATATTTTATTTAGCATTTTCCATGTTTTTATTAATAAAATATTTATAAAACTTCATTGAAAAAAAAATTGTTTCAAAATATAAGCAGCTTTAAATAAGACATTAAAATTAAGAAAATTATTTTATAAAAAAATACCACATAATCTATAAATAATATATAATCCAACTAATCCTAAAAAAACTGCAAAATATAATTTGTCACATAATATCCAATAAAATAAAAGTTGTATTGAAATCTGAAAACTTCTTATATTTTGAAATAATGTTTTTCTAAAACTGTTTATATATTGAAACAGAGAAAACATAGGTATATTTTTGTTATTCGTTATATTTAACGACGTATACATTTTATTATTGTAAATGATATATCGCCAAATATGTGAGGATAAAACTGTTATAACTATGGTACAAAATTATTGTTCATTCTATCCTAATATGTAGACAGTTTTAGACAAAATATTTTTTTGAATAAAATATTATTTAATATATTAATTAGACATAATTTAGCCATGAAAAAAATATATATATATAATTTGATTGGGCACACAATATCACATTGGTAGGAGAAAACAGCTTATAATTTGAAATTCCAAATCTGATTATATTTTGGGACATATGGAGTATCAAAAAAAAATTTCACTTTTTAGATGTATAATAAAATAAATAAATATTGAAAATCATATAATATATATATATATATATATATATATATGTATTATTTTTTTAGTGAATGAAGAGTGGAATATCGATCATATTATTTCTTATATTTCCATACTTACCAAGTGAAGTATTGACTTGTTGTCTAATTTTTTTGTTTTCAACGATGAAGGAAAACTCAGATTTTCTGCAAATATTACCTTTTAACCACAAATAAAATACATGATATTAGAACTATTTGCTTAATGGATATGAGTTAATTATTTGATTATAACTTTAAAGGGTAAGAAAAAGTTAGAAGTTCTCGTGTATAAGTTGTAAAGAAACTTTTACAGCTCTGGTGTAATTGAGGACAAACAAATGGCACAACATAATCAGAAAATAAAATTTCCTTTAAATATAAAATAAAATAAATACTGAAATCATAGATATCTTAAAACAGTGATTACACTTGTCATTTTAATGTTAGGTATTAATTAATTTAACGGGAAATGTCACTACTAAATTCAGAAATGGAAAACTCATATTTTCTGTTAGATATTACCTTTTGACACAAATTAAATACACTGTATTTAAACTATTTTCTTAATGGACATTAATTGTTTAAGGGTAACAAAAAGTTAGAAAGTTTGTATTAGGAAATAAATTTTGTGGACCTCGTAAAAAAGTTGGCAAAGATACGTTTCCGTTTCAGGAGAAAAATCAAGGACAAACAAATGGCACGATAATGATAAGATTGTAACACGTATTGGGTGGAGAAATCTCGTTTATATAAACAAGAACATCGCTAACCTTATCATTAAGAAAAGGGATTAAGACATAAAAATTAAAACAACAAATAGAAAATATGCAGAGAGCTGAAGGAAGCAGCAACACTGTCGGAGCTGAAGGAAGCAGCAACACTTTCGGAGGACGCCAGCGAAAGAGGCAGCTGCGACCATCGCGTGCCCCAATCAGCTACCATCAAAGCATCAACAGACTGTCTGTAGAAGGGAGAAGGACTCACATGATCGTGAACAGGACCCGTAAAAGGTTGCTGAACACAATTATTGGGGCTTACTCCACTGTCTTCGACAACACCTCTGCTCCTTACAGATGGCTTCGCTCTGGCTGGCTCGTCGAGGAGCGTCGTATGGTCCGCCACGGCCGTATCTACCGGGTAATGCCTTTTGGTTTGATGTGACCAAGAATTAACATCTTATATATCAACGAAATGATAGTAGTGTAATCGTTATCCTCATATAGATCTAAATTATATGGATTGATTTCTACTAGACGCATCGCTGCGAGAGAACTTATACTATGTGTTTTGTGATGGAATCTCTAGATCTGTGAGAAATTTACATAGGATAAAACATGTTGTGCCTTATCAACAACGATAAGATAACATTATCTCCAGATTATTCACTACCATTGTCTGTTATATACACATAATTGTTTGCAGATGGATATAGTTTCTTCCTTGAACCAGCACGCTCTTTCCGATGTTTCTCTCTCATTTTTCACTCCATATCTGAAGTTATTTCATATGTGTAACACATTTTCAATTTCGTATAATTTCATTGTGCAGTACTATTACGATCCAGCAGGGCAGATGTACAACACTCGGCATGAAGTGGATCAGATATGCTCAGACATTGAGAAGAGTCTGGACGAAAAGAATCGCGTGGTCATCGTCATCGACGACGACTAGTTTAATCTGTATTGATGGCCTTATCATATAAGCCATATTATAAATACTATGTAAAAGTTTCAATTCCAAAGTAGCTAGCTACCTTAGACAAAAGGAATTTACCTGTGTCTTGAATTGATATTTTTAATTGAAGGATCTATTTAGTATTGTTGTTTTTCTTCCCTTGCTGTTTCCATTGTTTACAAAAGTTGATTTTTAGAGAGAGGTTTTCCATAGTAGTTTGGCTTAGTTACTGAACAACACCATGAATTTCTTTTTGGGTCTTAAACACCATGAATTTTATATCGGTGTGCAGTGCAACTTAAAATAGTTTAAAACCAAATTGTGAACATGTCTCTCGATCGATTATTCTCGGCGAAACGTAGTTCATACATTCTACTCGTGGAAGAATACGTCATCTGCATCTAAATTAAATTGTGGTGATGGTAGTGTACAATACAATTGATCGATTCATGCGTATCTTTTTCATAACAGTTAGTAAATATATTTTCTGAATATAGGATAAAGAGCTTATATATTTCTATTCATATAGTGGTTTATATTTGAAATATGATTACCGACTCTGAAAAAAGTAAGTGATATTCACTAGAAGCAGCCAACTCCATAATAAGATGTGTGTTATGTCCCAGGTCAATACTCTAAACTAAGTAGAGTAAAACAAGTACGAAATGAATTTTAGACCTATGTAGTGTTGTTTGTATAATATTACACTTTTTTTTTACCAAAACAAGGCTAGATAATGTTGTTTATGATCTACATAAATAATAAGATATAAAGAACATTTAAAAGCTTAATTAAGTAGGTGTAAACTATGTTGCACATAAGTATCGTCGGAAGTCCGCTAATTTTCATTCCATGATCGAAAACTGTTGAAAGTTCTTGGAAGCTCACTGCTGTAGTGTTATTTATATATTTATTTTGAAAGCATAATGGAAGCTTGCGTTTTCAATAAAACCACTTGAAAGACGTTATCGTCCTAAATAATTGGAGGTTTGGAGTTATATTTGATATTTTATAAATTAAAAAAAAAAAGAAAAATACGGAAAACCCAAGATATGGCATTCGTGTACACGATTTTTTAGTTTTTTCGCTTTATATAATTACGTACACTAATGTTATATTAGATATAATATAACAAAAATTTCAACAACAAAATTAGATATCATGTAACATAATTATTCCTGAAAACCTATATTTCACGCAACTAATTAAGTTTCCAAGAATAATTATGTTACTTATATCTACTTGCACTATTAAAACTAGGTTATATAGCTAGAAATAAAAGTGGAAATGCGAAAACGAAACATTTGAAAACCTAAAAACTTATGACAATTTAGAAAGCGAATATAGATATATACTCAATAATCTTTACTATATAATCTCTTTAAATACTAGGCTATTATAAATTGGCATTCTAAATTTCTCATCAACTTTATCATGAATTCAAGAATGACTAAAATGAAAATTAATCAATTAATGTTACATTATATCTAATTATAATTTTTAAAAATATGTTTCATGAAATCACAAGCGGTACGCATAAACATAGAATTTTAAAGTCAATTTGTTATTTTATTATAAAAAAAAAAAAAAGATAATCGATATGTGTTTCTATAATATTATCTTTACTACGTAATATTTAATTCAATTTGTGTTAAAATATAATTCAAATGTGACTTCAGTTTTTAGGTTTTCAATGCTTTGTTTTCGCGTATCCGTTTTCCTTTTACTTACTTATTCATAGATGATTTAGAATACCAAATTTAGAATACAAGATCCTTTCGAATTCATAATAGTTTTTATGATTATTTAGAATGCCAATTTGGAATAGCTTAATGATAAAATATTTTAGAGCACCAAAACTTAATTACTTATGAAGTGGTATGTCAAATGGTTTGAGACTGATGAACTCATACTCTAACAAAATTACAGTGTCATAGATTGAATGATGAACAAAAAATGAAAGAATGTCTAAAATTACATGATTCAAAAAATAAAAGAATGTCTTCATGGACCTACCACCAATACCATATTACAGAATCAAATCAATTAGATATTGAAATGAACAAATGTAACATAATAGTAACCAAAAGTAGGTCTTGTTTCTGCTAACTATGATTAAAAATCTCAAGTTGGAAAGATAAAATAAAGTATGCGTTCTGTCGTTTTGCCTTTGTACAGTTGCCCACAATGGCTCCTTAGTCGTCAAGTGAAAGTTACTGTAATTTACTTTTCCCCTTCTTTACATGGACGAACCTGATTAAACCACCATTGTTGCAGCGACTTGATGTTTCCCATTCTGTTTCAGTGGGTGCTGTGACCAATGCCTATGTGCTGCCAACACTCTGTCTAGCAGTTCTTGAGGCACTGGTTCTCCTCTTCGTTGCTGCGGTGAAATACTTGCTGTGTGAACCAAAGTTTTCCATTTATCCTGCAAAAATTACAAAGTTAGTGGAACCATTAAGCTACAACTTCTAGTGGCTAGGGATTCAAAAATGTGTATTTGACTAGTTTCTGCTATGTGTTTTACCTTCAAGTCCACGTAGGTTCGATGATTAGCATTCTCAAAAGAGCGCAATTTCACATCACGCCATCTGTGAGATTAGAAGATCATCGCTCATTAGTTGACACACAACCAGATTACGTAAACCATTATCAAGTGAAGAAGTCTTCTATACCTTCCCGTGCCAAGTTCCTCAACTGCATGTACTAGAGCTTCTACCTCTGTAACAGAGAATGGTCTCCTGGTTCTGCGCTGTGAAACCTCTGTACGCTTAGGTTTCTCGTTAAGTGGAACAATTGCAAGAGCCTCCGATCCCAAGGCTGAAACTGGGACCAGCGCTCTTGAATCTGATGAAGGTTGTTCTTCCGCTGATATATCACTCTGATATGGAACTAATTCCTGCTTATTCTCCACACAGTTCCCCGAACTAATCAGGTGATCTGCATCTTGGAGACGGAAAGAAAGTCTAGAATCTAACGCGGGAGAAGCTGCAGACCTAGCAAGATCAAATGATATACTTAGGAATAATCTCTAGAAATTCACATGTTTCCTTGCACAAAAGCAAAACTTGCAGCAGAAAAAGACATAAGCGCAAATTGGTTAGTACCTTTCTGACAAATTTGTAGAATCAGTTGGCACAGAAATGATAGGACTTTCAGAGCAAAGAGGGACAGACTGTTTTTCGGGACCAGGCTCCAAGGTGAAGCCAAGGTTGCCAAGATTTTCTCTACACGAAAGACCAGTCTGTGATAGAGTGTTGTTGTCATCTCTAACCTTCTTCCCTTGGAATAACACTCCAATACGTATTCCATCATCTATTAAAGCATTAACAGCCTCCATCACCGTACTCTGTAACCAAAAGTGGTAAGTATCAGTGATTTTAATGCCTGGAGAACAAAAACGTCTAAAGAGAAAAACAGGGAAAGACATTGAATCAAGCACCTTCAGTGAGCCTACTGTTGCTGTTTCTGGAACTTCAATGAAAAGCTCCGGAATCCTAAGGGACTTGATGCTGAACTTTACTGCAAACAATGAGAATAACATGAGAAGTGCATACCATGTCTCGGTCAAAAGGCTTGTGTGAATTATCAACTGATCAAGTACCACGAGAGTCCTTTGAATGAAGACCTATTGCAGCGGAGAAAACACCAACTTCTACATTTCACAAAGAAGCCAAAATAAAAAAATCATGAGATCAAAACCATCCCAGGCGGATAATAAAGCATCTGGAAACAGACTGATACCGTACCTGATTCTCCCTTGTCAGGTGAATTGGATACACTTTCACTACTAAGTCCTCCATCAGAATTTACGACCAACCCTTTGTCAGACAATCTTCTCTTCCTATGAACGGTCTCATGCTTCCATGGGTTGTAACCATAGCATAATTTTCTCTTGCGGTGAAAAGCCTTTAAGAAACCATCTAGACAGATATACGCAAGCAAGCGAAGTAAGAAGAGAGAAGCAGCTCAAAAGGATGCATCAAAGAGAAACACAGTAGAATATGAAGCTAACCTGTTCTAGTGTCTTCAAAACACTTGGACCTGGGGACTGCTCTCCCGTATTTTGTCATCTTTATTCTTCGATTTCCAACCCGTGTCAAAGGCCTATACGACTTACATTTGTCACTAAGTGTGTAATACTTACAATAGTGTTCGTCATCATCTCTGCAAACTAACTTAGAATGATTCCCATATCCTTTAAGGGAACCATTAGGGACATGATCCATCCCCGGTGGCAATTTTACATCGCCGTCCAGGTGGACTAATCCCGGTAATTGACTTGGATCCTTTAAGCTGCCATTGATAGCTTCTTCTTGTTCAAAGCCGGCAGCTACATTAACAACACCTGTCTCCTCAGAGATGCCCCCTGATTCAACCAGAGAATCACAATCCCTTTTCTTGATGAGAAATCTCTTGCAATCAGAAACCGGTGTTTGCTCCAAAACGCAATCATTTTCCAAAGACGAAATCTGCAAACACGTCTCGCTAGTGTTTTCACTAGTTGCGGGGTTTCCTTGATGAGAAAACTCGGATTTGCAAGGCTTATTATCATAGACATCATCTTCATGTTCTTGCTTAATCTCTCCGCCTAAAAGATCATAGGTAGAGGTTGAGGAACTTTCGCTTTCGTCCAGTAACTTTCCAACCAAAGAAGCCAGCAAATCAATTCCACTGAACTGACTGTCATCCTCACCAGCTCCCTTATTTGATACCTTCCTCTATAAAAACAGCAACCAAAATTCATCAGAGACGAATTAAAAAAAAAAAAAAAAAAAAAACTGAGAAATTTTAACGAATCCAAGTGAATATTTTACCCTGCTTGAACGAGGAGCCTTTGGAATATTGGGGAAATCAAAGCCATTAGAGCAACATTTTAACTTCCTCTTGACCACCATCTCTAAATTGCAGAACAAAAACAATCTGCATAACAATTCAGCAGAAATTTGTTATCTCATGATCATCTCCAGCAAAATTAAAATATACTTTGAACAACTGTGAAAGTAATGGTCTGCAGATCCAAGGTAATCAGCTAGAGGTTTATGAAAATGTTGCTTTTTGGTCACCAGGATATGCAGATCAGATTATGAATCAACCTTGATCAGATGCTCTTGTTTAAAACATGCATATCACAGCGAAACTCAAAACTCAAAACTCAAATGCCGCGAGTTCATTTTACAATTTACGTAGCAACAATCAAAAACGTGATCATCCTGATCAGATCTCGATGAAACTGTCAAACTCCTAACGAGAAACCAAACATGTATTAAAATTTGTTACATTCGACGTCAGATTTGAAGATTTCACCAGAAACCATGAGAAAATAGATCGAGAATAAAAGCAAAACCAGAACTGAGATCATGAATTGTGATGAAAACTCACCTAATCAGCCAGCGACCCTTGGATCACAATCTTGCGACAGTTGATTATAGATCACGCAAACTGAAAAATCCGGATCACCCAGTAAAATATCCTCACGAATCTGATGAGAATAACAATTGCTGTACAATGAAATACAAATTTACAGAGAGTTCGAAATTCCAAGATTTTAGAATGAAGATTTGGCGATCGTGTCTCTCATTTCATTTCGTTTTCGTTTTCCTTTTACCTCTCGTTATCTCTCTCTCTCTCTCTTTCTTCGGGAATAGAAATAACGAAGAAAACATAAAACCCTTTGAAAAGAAACCACAACCGAATGGCTTAAACCCCCATTTATTCTTTTTCAGAAAATACAGAGTTTTGAGAGAAAAAAAAGAAAAAATATTATTGACCACACAACCAGATGTGGCAGTTCAAGGATATTGGGTAACCGGCTAGAGCCGGTCACTTTTCTAACCTCTCCAGCCAATTTTTTTCTTCTTAACGACACGTGGAGTATCCCCTCACTACACGAAACCTATTTTCTTTGCCATTGTCAGAAAAAAGAGTTAATTTCGGGATTGGATAAAAAAGATTATTCCATTTGAGGGAATATTATTATGAGGGTATAATACCGCGTGGATCCCCCTCTTTTACTGTTCCGTGCACGTTTAAACATCATTGGTCCACGTGTATTTATCTTGCTGACATGGTTCCGAGTGGGTTCTTTTTAAGTCGAATTTACAATTTATATCTAATTAAATTATTATTACTAGGTCGTCTAAGGTAGGTAGTATAGAGTAAGTTCATTATGTTTCCAAATAAATTGAAGTCTTTCCCATTCAAAGCTCTATATCTATGGCTATTTTTATTGGTCAAACACTAATGTTTGTAAGTTTTTATTCACAGTTATTAAATATGGACCGGAGGCCAGAGACATCTTATTTTTTCTGTAACGATTATCTATACTGACTTTTCTCCCTGTCGTAAAAATGCTTCATGTTAAACCCATTAACACACAAAGAAAAAAATTTACATTTCCAACCTAGCCTATGGCGACAAATTATTCACCGTATACCACATATAGTCAAAAATTTCTCTTTCAGACAATAGTACTGCGTACGTATCAGGAAGAGACAGCTATAATATAATCTTGCCAAAGCTAAATCATCTACAAACCTTTAATTACCTGAATTAGTAGAGATTAAGTAATAAATCTATTGTACTTTGTAGTTTGTACATGTAGGATAATCATATCATCCATGAATTTGTTTTGTAAGCATTACAATGCTACGCATTTTTTTTTTTTTTTAAACATTACAATGCTACGCATATTTCTTAATAGACGGAAAAAGCATATTCCTAAATCCTAATTGTAAAACTAATAAAAATTGTTAAATCGCTGGGTAAGACGGACATTGGAAAATTTAAATAAAATAATAGTTTGTTGCAGTTATTTTTATTTTAATGTATATGAGATCCAACCACCCAACAAATCGAGGATATTCCATTTTAATTTGAAAGTCAGTTGGCAGAAGCTTATCGCAAGATATAGTAAAATAACAAATAAATAAAATAAAATAAAAGGGACTAAAGGTAGTACTGTATTTATATAGAAAAACAAGATTTCACATGGTCGATTGTCACACTCAGACCCCTCATACATTGTCATATTTTTTATTACGCCGATAATGTTGGATTTATATCCATGTCACTCGTATATAAAAGATATCTGTTTGTGTTTCACGTACATTGTGATATATACGCATATATATTGCCAACAGAACATTTCAGAATTTAACTCGATTTATGATATATGACGTCGCCTATGTATCACACCACTAGGCACTAGATGTTCTCCCAATTTAAAAGGTTTAAAATGGTATCTTATACTCCAGAAACGAAGTCAGCTGTATGTTATATATGTTTATAGTCAGAGTAACTAATTCAAAAGAGAACAAATATATCCAGATCAGATTCGATAGCCGCAAGACTTCGTACCAAAGATCAAGGTAATCATTATAGAGCAAATTGATTAACTTTTATCAAAAAAATAAAAATGATTAACCTCTTTTTTTTTATCATTTTGATGCAATAAACATGGTGATTTTTTAAACTAATATTCGACCACTCTGTATGAATATCAAAAATTTCACTGTTTTTTATTATTTACAGATATCGCAGAACCATATATAATATTCATATATATGTTGAAAAAAGGAACCAAAGAAGAGAGATCTTGTCTTTCCTCATTTGCGAGTTCGTTTAGTTGAACAGCTTTTGTTCTTTTATTTCTCCTTTATTTAATTTTCGGCTGTCACCAATTTGGAGTAAAGCAATCACGAACCATCACATGGTTCTCATATCCTGGCAACACTTCGAAATTGATACAATATTCCTTTAGCCCACAAGAATCTCAACATCTCACATTTCTCTAATAATACCTTCACATCTATACTTGTTTCTTAAAAGTTGTTTTATTTAGCAAGGGTTTTGACACGGTTTCGTATGCTTCAAGGCCGTATATTCGTTGAGCCGTTGAGGTGTTTGACATAAAGTTTACTCGACATGTCAACTTGAACTCCATCTCCTTTTAAATTCCTCTTGCCAGAAAATTATATATATCCCAATTTATTCCACGAATAAAATTGCTACCTATTAACATAGACTATGTTTTTACATATACATATACATATACATATATATATACGGAATAGCCAATGTTTTTATCGGTAAAATCTTGTGTGCTATTGAAAGTAGCTCCATATATGTATTTGATTTCATGTTCCCTATATATTCTACTAATTAAAATAGAAGGCTAGAAGAAAAAATATTAAATACCTCCTATCAAAAGTATGATGATGTGTGTTCAGCCTGTTCTCGCTTAGACTTTAGAAACTTTTCTCATTAAATAAGAAATACTGTATAGAGTTAATCTTAAAGCTAGTAATACGATTTTCCCTACGGTTATTTATCTAGTAATAATAAATGAAGGTGTGTCTTAAATGTGGGAGGATGCGTAAGCGAAGAAGATACCATTACCAGTAAGTAGCTCAACTGCTCAAGTAACCTTTTGATTAAACTGGAAACTGGAAACCGTTGCGTGAAGAACAATCTATAGCCGTCAATTTGTGACTTATACTAATAAATAAAAATAAAGTAGAAAAGATGAAAATTCAAAACGTAAAAAGGATTTCCTCGTGCCAAAAGAAGAAAAAAAAAGCAGGCAAAGAAACTGATGATTACAACAAACTCACATATTTCCATATCCTTGATAAAGTTATTATACAGTATTTATAAATTAGGAAAAACGAATAAAATAATCTAATGCAAAATTAACTCATCATTCAACAATTGTTTTTCATCATCAGCGATTCATCATCGACAATATTTCAGCTAAACAGATCTAACACAAAAGCCAAACCATGTTTTCACCAAGATACAAAAATCCCAAATATGCCAGCTGCTGGACCGAAGCAGAAGAAGTCCAGCTCGAGAATTAAAACAAATGTCTTGTGGAAACTTTAACTAACTTATACTTCATTTTCATTATAAATGTTACCCAATTTGCAATCGACGACGCTTGTCGCTGAAGTTAACGTTTTTTAGTTGGGCTGTCGCATCACTGACTAATATACCACAATTGGGCTTTTCAACAGTGGAGGAACACTGGAACTTGCTCTTGGTTGGAAAAATCAAGCGTTGGGGGCAACTTGAATTTTTTTTTGTGCGCTGAAAATAGAGGCTAAATGTTGAGGTCACTTAATTCGTAATCTTTGCATCGATATGAACACTTCATAGACTTGTCATGAATGGCTGCGGAAACAAGTTTTGAATAATGTCAATGATGCACAATAGTATTATCTGTTATGTATAGACCACCAACGTTCAATTACGCTCAACCAATGATTTGGGTTTGAGAGACATCGAGAGTTTGAAACAAAACCGAGGGATGATATAATCGAGAGTTAGGAATAATCAACCAAGATATAATTAGTAGTAGATGATATACTAATTCCAAACTACCAATGATCGAGAGTTAGGAAACAAAACCGAGGGATGATTATCTTGGAAGAATACTTCTTACAAAGTTGTCATAAAAAACGATCACCATGAAAATTGAAAATAGGGAATCATCATATAGAACCCAACTAGTGTCGTAATCAACATACTGTGATACCCATAAGCACACTAAATATTTACAATCAATTATATAGCATAACACACAGTAGTCTTTCACAACACTGACACACAAAAGAGCCAAAATGCTTACTACCCGTTTCGACATTTTGACTAACACAAATTACATTAGCAAACATAGATAGCTAAAGCAACGATCATCAGCATTCTCCATACCGATGATCGCCCCACACCTTAAAGCCAAAAGCGAAATGCTGCTGATCCGAAAGAGATTTTCGGATACTTTGTAGCACCATTCACTTGTTCTAGAGAACAATGGAAATAACAAAAGAGAAACAAATACCTCTTTTTTTTTTTTTTTTTTTTTTTTTTTTTTTTGGGTTTTTTTTGGTNTATTATTATCTCAAGATGAGCAATGTGGACAACGTATCAATCCGTTCTCATTGCAATCCGGGCATCTCTTGAGCCTATCTTCATCCTCATCAAACAGTTTCTTGCTCCCACTACAATTCGAACACGGAATAAACCTGACGTCCCCACAGCAACTGCACACAAACCCTGGCTCTCTCACCGGAAACTGTTTAAGAATCTTGGCGAGCTCACCGATCTCGAACAAGCTCTTGACCACATCAGCACCACCCACATGCTTCCCCATGATGAAAATCTGAGGCAAAGACACGCTCTTCTCACCCATTGCAATCTGCAGCTCTTTCCTGTAAGCTGAATCCATGGAGACATCTCTCTCATCTATCCAAGCCCGAAACCCTCTAAATATCATCCTCACAGCATAGCAATCCTCGTACGTCCGTCTAATCCCTCTCAAGCTAGTAAAATACACCACGATTCTGTCCTCTGTCCCTGGAAGACGGATCACCGAGTTGTTTAAGCTCGAAAACGGCGATATCCGTGACTCGGGTAACAGCGATTTCCCTGATTTCGGCTTCTGAGGAATATCAGCTGGGGTTGGTTTCGCGGATTTCGAACCTTCGAATAATCTACAAAGGTTCTTAACTTTTCCTCTGAGGGAGCTCCCCACTGTTTCCGCGGGGTTGTAGTATTTGGTGATGGAGGTCGTACGATTCAGGGAAGGATTGAGGTTGTGGGATTTGGGGCTCGAATCCACCACTGTCCTCCCGTGAACTGTAAGCGACCTGTTGAAAAACGTCGACGGCGTAGCAGCCGATTTCGCGTTTTTCTCTAATCCCGCCATCGACACAGAATCACTAAACACCTTCCGGCGCAAATCCTAAACAAAATCAAAACCCTACGATCGATTTTTTTTTGTTTCAAACAAATTGACGAATCTAACGAGAAATTTAGAAATACGAAAAACAACAATCGACTCACCGATCAATCAGAAGAAATGGGAGTTGGTAACTTATCTCACGGGTCTGCGCAGAGAAAACGATCGGAAACAGAATCAGCTTCTCTGATTTGATTTGAGTCGTAATACGATCGGCACTCCGTTTTCCAGCTGAAGATTTCTCACCTATGATCGGAAAAACACGAAAAATGACGAAAGAATATACGATTCTGGGGTTTTCTCTTTGTCTTTTTGTTGCGGAGAAGAAAGATGTGGAGGAGAGCTCCGAATTAGCCTTTTGCCTTCGTTGTAAAGCAAAGATTTTTTCTGTTTCTTTCTTTATTTTCCTGTCAACCCAATTTTATATTTTTACCAATTTTATTATTATTATGTCTCTTGTAATTGTAAAGCCTTTTTCTGATCTTTTTACACGATGCGTAAAAAATACTGAATACGAAGAACACGACGATGAATTTTGCGAGGAAAACGCGGTTGGGTTGCCGTATTAGAAAATTTTATTCCAAATTGGTCACAGAAGTCAAAAGGTGCGGGAGAAATCAGATGGGCGGTGTTGGCTATTGTTCCATGTTTTTGGGCCAAGTGAGCTAAGTTTTCGATTTAAATATGGGTCTTTGGATTGGGCTTAGGATATAGGCTTATTATATATCTTGTGTGTAGTTGTAACAAGGAAGAAAAATGTTAACAAGAGAGATGATAATAAACCAGAAATATGTTGCTTTTAAATCATACGAATATCCTAAACATTTTTTTTTGGTTTGCCTAGAATTCGTATGGATGATAAAATTAAATTCGTATGCTAAACCATTTTTACAAACTTTTTGACTAAAGTTTATTTTCTTTGCGTAAACGATGATAAACATATGTTTGCAATGCTTCACCAAATCACCAAGGAAATAATGGTTTGTGGGGAAGATTGTCCAATGCTGTAAACCCTACACTGACTCGTACTGTCAAAATAGCAAAAATCTGAGATCCAAAGAAATGTCATATTGTGGAAAAAACAGACCCCAGTAAGCACTAAGAATTTGGAATCCTTGAAAACAAATAATAAACTCAACAAAAACGTTGTTGTCGGTATGCACCGAACTTTAACCAAGCCAGCAAGCAAGCCAATTCTCAACCTTCTTTCTTCGCCTCTTGCTTCTTTTTATAAATCTCTCAAACAGACCGACCGCTTCAAATACGTCCCAAAATGAACCTTCTCCAATCCCGATTTTGACAGGTTTAAGCTCGAACTCTCTCTCTCTCTCTCTTTTTTTTTTTTTTTTTTTTTTTTCTTGTTAATTAGAAACGAATATTCACGTNTTGTTGATGAATCGGATGATACGGGGTGTTGTCTACTTGTTGTTTGATTTCAATTTGACGGAAGATTGCTCGAAAATTGATTTAGATTTGATAAGAGGAAGATTACCGCAAGTTCCATGTATATGAGTTTTAGCTTTTGTAATCACCTGTGATTTTTCCTCTTTGATACGCATCTTTGCTGAGAAATCTGAATGGTTTATTTCTCAGGTTTTTGTTATGGAGATAATCTCACAGAAGTTCCTGCCTCACTGCTCTGTTGTGACTTGGAACTGTAAGTTAAGCAGCAACAGATTGATCCCAAACCGATCAAATATCGTACTATCTGGGATCAGAAAACGCAGACTAGTGATTCGAAATGGAAACTCTGATGGTTACGTGGTTGGCGAGAATGACGACTTGGGTAGCATAGGTAGAAGAGGAGAATCAAAAACAAAGGTTTTGATCCCTGGTTTGCCTGATGAATCAAACGGTGAAGCTGCTGCTCAAATCAGTCGTTCTCACTGCGAGTGGAAACCAAATCTCACTGTACATTACGAGAAATCAGGTTGTGGTAACCTCGAGGCGCCCGCGGTGTTGTTTCTTCCTGGCTTCGGTGTTGGTTCTTTCCACTACGAGAAGCAGCTTACGGATCTGGGAAGGGATTATCGAGTGTGGGCGACTGATTTTCTGGGTCAGGGCTTGTCTCTCCCTTCCGAAGATCCTACTACCATATCTGGAGATAATGAACCATTTTGGGGGTTTGGTGATGAAGCTGAACCATGGGCTGATCAACTTGTATACTCGCTGGATCTCTGGAGGGATCAAGTTCAGTATATTGTACAAGAGGTAAAAACAAATATATCTGTTGAAACTCAGTTGTTGTTATGTATGTTAATTCTTTTTAAGTTGTTGATTAGCTTGTAGTCATAAGAGGAGAGTAAAGCGTTTTAGTACTTAAAGAGTATGTGGTATTTGGTGAGCAGGTTATCGGTGAGCCAGTGTACATTGCAGGGAACTCGCTTGGAGGGTACGTAGCTCTCTACTTAGCAGCAACACATCCTCATCTGGTGAAGGGTGTTACGTTGCTCAACGCAACACCTTTCTGGGGTTTCTTCCCTAATCCGGTAAGATCCCCAGTGCTAGCACGTCTCTTTCCATGGTCTGGAACATTCCCTCTGCCGCCAAGAGTGAGAAAACTCACAGAATTGGTGTAAGTCAAAAAAAAGACTTTGTTGACACATATCATCTCTCACCTGAAAAAAGTATCACAGAGTATCTTAGTTTGTTACGCTTCTTTGTGGAACTGCCAGGTGGCAGAAGATAAGTGATCCTGAAAGCATAGCTGAGATACTGAAACAGGTGTACAAAGACCATTCTACAAATGTGGACAAAGTGTTCTCACGTATTGTGGAGGTCACGCAGCATCCGGCTGCTGCAGCGTCGTTTGCTTCAATCATGTTTGCTCCTGGTGGACGGCTATCTTTCTCCCAAGCTTTATCTAGGTATAAGACAGTACTGGTGCTCTTGTTTAATATGTTATGTTAATCCCCCCCTTGGTCTTGCGGCTTATCGAGGAATGATGTTTGATGGTTTATGGTAGGTGTAAGAAAAACAATGTTCAAATATGTCTCATGTATGGAAGAGAAGACCCATGGGTGGGACCGATATGGGGAAAGAAGATAAAGAGGGAAATGCCCAACGCTCCATACTACGAGATCAGCCCAGCGGGCCACTGCCCACATGATGAAGTCCCTGAGGTAATACAATGGACAGCTCAAAAAAACTTTTCTTGAAACGATTTTGATCTGAGTAATGGACCCATTTGCGTATATGAAAACGAGTAGGTGGTGAACTATCTGATGCGAGGATGGATCAAGCACCTGGAGTCTGGTGGTTTCGAAGGTCTTCCGCTTTTGGACGACGGTGAAGAAGATTGGGAGCAGTCCAGGATTGCTCGGGAAATAGAGTTTCCGAGGGAAGGTCGGAAAAAAGCAGTGAATCTGTGGTTGTACGGCTCCAAGTATTCCTTCTGGCGTGGAGTTGGAGAATCCTTCAGAGCCAGTTTCATTAGGGTGTTTCGAGGGAAGTCTGCATACAAGTAGCCATTGCAACTGTCGTCGTCTTAGTGTATATAGTTTGTAATCTATGATGCATTTGATGCTGTAACGTTGTCTGATAGAATCGAATATCCAAATGTTCAAAAAAAATCATGCCAGACTCTGTAGATTATCCACCTTCGTATATATAGAATGATATTATGATACTTAGTCACCTAAATCGAAGCTTAAAGTCACCTAAATCGAAGCTTAAAGTTAGGCTCACAATACAAAATCAATCATCTAATCTACTAACAACACATTTTAGTACCATTTTCTTTTTGTCATGTAGTACAATTTAAGAGAAAGAAGGTATAATAAATTACTTGTACGTTTTGGTAAGAACAAAATACTGTAATTTAAAATAGAGACCGGAAAAGAGAGAGAGAAAAAAAAAAACAACTTTAGCAAGAAAAGGAAACGTGGGACCCAGAGGAACTGGCAAACCCTCCAAATGTGGCAAAAAGGTGTCATGCAAACACACCGAAATTCAAAAAAGAGAGCACGCAAAACAGTGCCCATGCAACACACAAACATTACTACTTTTATTTACCAATCTCTTTTTCTTTTTCTTTTCTATAAACTAAGGATTCCTTCCAAATGTAGCAATCTTTGCCTTCCCATTATAGATTCCCCAAAAGGAGTTCCAAATTCCAATTCGGGGGTTGTTGTAAGACGGAAGAGAGTTTGAAGATAGATTTCTTCTTCCTTTTTCACTTGTTTCTCTGTTTATGCGATTAGGACTCGAATTGGGGGAAAAAAGAGAAGAAGATGGGTCGTGGAAAAATCGAGATAAAGAGGATCGAGAATTCGAATAGCAGGCAAGTTACCTTCTCCAAGAGGCGTGCTGGGTTGCTGAAGAAGGCTCATGAGCTCTCTGTTCTTTGTGACGCTGAGGTTGCTGTCATCGTCTTCTCCAAGTCTGGCAAGCTCTTCGAATTCGCCAGTACTGGGTATTCATTCTTTCTTAACTCGATTCTGTATTTTGCATGTCTTGATTTCTAATTAATCGATCTGGGGGAGGCTTTAGGTTTACAGTGTTGAGGCTTTAGGTTTACAGTGTTGCTCTAAGTGAATTTCTGCTGGAAAATGATTCATTCTATGCATGCTTGTCAACTTCAATTGTCTGATTGAGCTGAGCTGAGTTGAGTTCTAACTAATTTCACATTTGGTTCTTGTAATTTTTAACTTGTCAATTGGTTTTAGCATGAAGAAAACAATTTCGAGATATGGCAACTACCAGAGTTCTACAGATGCTGCTCTGATTAATTGTAAAGCAGAGGTGAGAATTCTTGTGTCATGCTGATTTTTTTTTTTTTTTTTTTTTTGGTTTTAGGAATTTNCTGTTTACATGCATCAAAATCTGATTTGCCGTTTAGGACCAGGAGGATTGTACAGAGGTGGATCTTTTAAAGACCGAGATTTCAAAGCTTCAAGAGAAGCATTTGTATGGAACTTCTTTCAACTTAGTCCCACTGGGCTGTTTCTATTTTTTTCCCAAATCATCTTTTTTGCTCATATCTTTATGTGTTTTTGCAGACAACTTCAAGGTAAGTGCTTGAATACTCTGAGCTTGAAAGAGCTGCAACACCTTGAGCAGCAACTAAATGTCTCGTTGATATCTGTGAGAGAGCGAAAGGTAATCTAGTACTTAATTTCACTCTTCCCCCATTTCCTTTTTCATAAACATGTTTGCATTTGCCTAATAAAGCTTATGTAATTTCAGGAACTCTTGTTGACTAACCAACTTGAAGAATCACGGCTCAAGGTAATGCCTGAGTTATATGCAAACACTAGCTTTTTAATTTATGTTTAACTTCCAACATCATATAACGAGATGTAAGCTTATGTGATCACATGATTTTGAAACTTTTTTAAAAATCATGTCCGCTCTATAGTGGCTTCGATGTCCTTTGTGAAATTCATGCTCTAAAGTGTGCAGGTTGTTTGTCTTAGCATAGAGACACAGCGGAAGATTATATTTTCTTTTCCTAATCATTCAGAATGTTTACTTTGCAGGAACAGAGAGCAGAGCTGGAAAACGAGACCTTACGTAGACAGGTAAATGAATCTCTTTTTTCGACGGACACACACCAAATTTTCTTTGTCTGACTTTTAGTTATGTCTTGTAATAGATTCAAGAACTCAGAAGCTTTCTCCCGTCGACCAACCAACACTTCGTTCCATCCTACAGTATCAAAGGCTTCGCCAGAGATCCCAAGAACTCTCTCGTAAACCACGCTTGCGTGGATAACATTAATTCCAATTCCGACACAACTTTGCAGCTAGGGTATGTCTCTTTAAACCTATATGCTGTCATTGGTTGCAATATAAAGAAGCCTATTTTAGTCAAAAAGCCTTTGTCCTCGTCTAGGACCCATATGCCTTCACACTGTAAGAATCCTTACTACTTGTGTTTTCTCGAAGGTTGCCGGGAGAGGCACATGATAGACGGAAGAATGAAGGAGACAAAGAGAGCCCATCAGGCGACTCAGTGACAACAAGCTCGACCAGAGAAACTGCACAAAGAATCACTCTAGTTTAGCAAATTTCCGACCTATAAACAAAAGTCAAAAGGTTCTCTGTTTAGCCATAGAGAATTATGGGAGTGAGGTACATAATGTTTCCTCTTTAGCAAGTATTCGATTATTTTAAAGCAATTTAAGAGGGATACTAGGAAAAAACAAGAGAAGATGATGCACTCTTGTCTCATCTCCATTTTAGTCTAACCCCTCCCTCTCTTTGTCCACTTTTATTTTGATTTATCTTTGGTCTTGTCTCTCCAATTACGAATATATATATACCTATTTGAGAATTTATTAGGGAAAATTGGCAATTTAACCCAAAAAAAACCTCTTCTTGTCACTTTACTCCTTTTTTGATTTTTGCTATTTTGTGCCAACATTGCCTTTCAATATAGGTAATAACTCATACAAACTTCTTTTGAAAGTGAACAAAATTTCTAAAATTTC
>OVBJ01000048.1:0-38392 GCA_900406535.1 Noccaea bulbosa
TCACGCACTCACCTTGAAACTGGCTGAAAGAGGGAAAGGAAGATGAACAAGCTTCGGATCCAAGCTCCAAACTCCAAAATCGCCCAGATTCACCCTCTTTCTCTCTGAAAAACTCTGATCTCGAAAAGTGGCTTCTGAAACGCGGCTACAGTGTCCTAACACGTGAAATAGGGNAAGCCCAAAACCGCCCAAATCAGCCCACTTAAAACGAACCGGCCGATTCTCCTGAAGCTGGTGTCGACCAACACCCTTCGACCAAACCAAAACCCAAATTCCAAATCGATTGACTTAAACCGGAATCGAATCCGAAAACCGGTGTCGATCGACACTACCAATTGGTGTCGATCGACACTAGACACTTAGAAGCTTTTTACACACTTTCTTCGAAATACTTGAATCTTAGACCGACTGCACAACAATCAAACAAGAACATGCACAGTCAATCCTCAATTCTGACCTCTAGATCATGTATATGCCACTTCCAAATAACTAGCATCGCCCGATACCTCTTCTAAAATACACTTTTCTGGTTCACGGATGTTACAGCTGAAGACTGCACTTCATAATGTTCAGAAATCTTTTTTGGTCGTCGCCTTGGACGTTTAATTATGTTGTCTTGTTTCAATTTTTGTGTTTGTGTCCCCAAAATATCACCAAACAAAATTCAACAAACAATTTAAATGGTAATGAATTATTGGAAAGTGGAGTGCCATTACTTAGCTTAAATAAAAACCATTGTGAACAGATTTGCAACCATTTTGCTTTGTGACCCGAATATATCTAAGACTTTCAGGCTCATCGTTGTGAATTGTGATGATTACAAAAGATAGAACAAGGAAACAAAAATTTGCGAGTTTGCAACTGATTTGGTTGCTTCGAATTGTTTTTTCTCCAAGTACAGTAATGGATAATTAATATGGACAAGAAAAAGGACTATTCAAGAAATTTGCAAACTGATCATGCGAAGCTTATATTTGTAGAGGTCTTGTTCCTCGTATAAGAGATCCAGTTTCACTCCAAGACGATGAACTGCAGCATCTTATCTTCTTGTGTTGCGGTATGTTAAACTTGGGAGGTGCTTGTTCGACCTAGAATGGCAAAAAAACAACAAAAGCAACTGATCCGTCAAGAGTGTTTTTAATTTACCTTTTGGGAATGAATGGTCGATCAAAGAATGGCATTGGCTGTGCCTTTGGGATAAATTCTTTCCTCAGCCTTGATAAATCCCATAAACTTGTTTCAGTTTTTCATAAAGAAGCAAATGGAGTCTCTCTTTTCATACACTTACCTTTTGTTGCCCTCGTCTCTAGGCTTAATTTCTCAGCAACCTGGTACAATGAAACGACACATGCTTTGTTAAGAAATCAAAATCCGATGGAAGTAAAAATGTTACCTGATAATCAAATTCTGCACGTTGCTCTGCTCGAATGTCTGAATGGAGCTTCAAGTCTAATGGTCTTTCACATACGGCTTAACAAGACTCCTGTAGGTTCATCATCATCAGTTGTCCAGGGAAGGCCTTGAGCAATAGGTATTCTCATTTTTTCTTCCTCCAACGTCATCTCTTGTAGCTTCTTTGCAAACTCTTCTTCTTTCATTCGTCCACGTTCCTGTGTAGACAAGATATGGACCAACGATGAGGAATGTTTTCTTCTGTTTATACCTCACTTGTTAGTTTGAACTCTGACTTTGATATGCTTCTTCTTTGATCGCCTACAAGCAGAGGATTCCAAGCTCTGTTATAAATACAATGTCAAACCATCAACCATACAAGGAGATAATACTGCAAGAGGTATGCATCCAACACACATACATTTCTGAGGCATGAGGTTAGTAGCTGTTAAAACCAAATCAGATGGAGAAATTGAAGAGCTCCATGTGACTTGACCTTCCTCAGAGCTTGCTTTCCATACACTTAGGCTTCATTCCAGGCAACTCCCATTTCAGAGCTTTCTTAATCTTATGATCCTCCTTTTGGTTTCCTTCTTCCGCAAGAAAGCGTGCTTCTCGAATGCTTTAACGAGATGCATCACTTTTTACCATATTCAGGGAGACTCATTCTCGCTTCTTCGAGTACCTTTTCTCTTCTGAAGAATCCTCCCCAATTTCATCCTCCAAACTGTGGCTAGATTCTCCGAATTCTACTTCCGACTCAATTCGATTTTTGAATAATGAAGCATCCATTGTTAATTCAACAAAAGTCTTAAGCCTAAGAGGGGCCTGTGCAAGTACATCTCCAAGTAAGTCTCAATTCCATATTCTCTAATACCCTCAATGCCCTGATGATATAATATATATAGCCAAACAAGGGCGATGATCATCGTATTGAAATGTTGAATAAATGGTTTATTACACCAGTCGGCAGTTTGGGAAAAGCAAGTGGATTCTTTTGCACGGATCCGAGGATTCCTATAGGTTGAAGCTTTGGCAAGAGCAACATGCGTGGAGAAACATGTGTGATCATGATTTTTCAGCTGCCTCACAAACAAATCGCTTGTCTTTAACAAGCCCCGAATTTGAGGAGGTGCTCTCTCCTCTATCTTCAGCTTTTCCATTCATCTTAGGCTTTGTTAAGCCTGTTTTACAATCTGCTTTCCTCTCAGATACTAGTCGAAGATTCTTAAGATCTTGTAAAGCCTTAGCAGCAGCCATACGTAATCTGCTTGAAAATCAAAAGGAATTCGCCATTAAGTACAACCAAAAACAGTTATACAAGTGTAATTAAACGTGGAGATCAACTACAAAGTAGACCAAAAGGAAAGCACAATCAGACAAGACAAAAAAGGACCAAAGATGGATTCTTTTCAGACACCCATTCCATAGTTTTTTTTTTTTTTTTTTTTTTTTCCAANGCCAAATACACAGAATACTACTCTACTAAGGCAATTCAACAACAGCAAAAACATAAAAGAGATCTCCATATCAAATTTTAAGCGATTACTGGAGAAAACAAGAAACTCATAATTTTTTCCATAATCCCAACATATACTCGCAATTCCAAATCCAGAGTCGCCGTAAACTTATGAAACCGCAAAATATCGAAAAACCAGAAGAATCTGACAAAAATTGGACTACGGAAATAGTACCCGCGAATGAAAGCGGTGTGGAGGAGTAAGAGTGACAGTGGCGATCAGTTGACTCGCGTACCTCCAAGAAGACGAAACTACTAACCAGGTAACACTTCGTAGACTCGTCCTAGCCGTACGCTTGTTTCGGTTTAAGACGACGTCGTTTTATGACTTTTAGGCCTAGGGCATACTGCCATACAGTATGTACGGCATTATGCTTTGGAGTATCAAAACTAAGAAAAAAAATCTTGATTAAGTTTTGCTGGTTTCGCTAATTCGAGTAAGAATTCGGTTCTATGTTTATCAAATTATGAAGAAGACTACTTTAGTGTTCATTAACGTGTATGTTAGCCTTTCGTTGAGTTACTCTCCTCGTGATGCCAACAGTTTAAAATTCTTAACCCTTTTTCTGACACAGTTAACATATTTGACTAATGAGGTCCATTGCTTCCTACGTATCTTTATCGTTGTACTATGAAAACTATCCACACAAACAAATGTACTTCTCGTGCGATATACATTCCAAACAATATCAATCGAAAATGAGTAACATAAGTTTATCAAATTATATTTAAGTACCTAAACAACAATAATTAGCATCATGTTCATATCTTATTATCAAATTGAATCTTATTCTACCATTTCTTTTTGTACTTGATCTTATTCAAACTTTTTCCAGATAAAATTTTTAGGTTAAAACCATCCAACTATTTGAGTAGCCTTTTACAAAAAAAAAAAAAAAAAAAAAAATTTTTCTTCTTATTTTAATGAAAATTTTATGCTACAATCACCGAACTATTTGAGTAGCCTTTAACAACATTCTTTTTGAGTAACATCTTCAAGAATATGTTTGGTAATAAGAAAACAAAAAGAATTTTTTTTTTCTAAACGCACAAAAAAAATAGAAGAAGCTAATCACGTTTTTTATTTACTTCCTCTCTCCAAACAGAACTTCGGGAAAAGTGGTGAGAAAATTAATAAGAAAATCTCTCTCCTTCTCACTTTCTCGCTATATATTTTTTTTCTTCAATCTTCTTCTTCTTCGTCTTCAATGTGAGCAATGCTCGATTCCCATAACCTAATCGAATAATGGAACTCACTGACTCTACGAACGAGCAACTCGGAGAGACCAGGAGTGCCGGCCTCAAGGAAGATAATCGCTCCTTTCTCGGCATCGATCTCAACGAAATCCCTACCGGCGCTACTCTCGGCGTTGGTTGCACCGGCGGTCAAGATGATGACGCAGAGTATGAACCTGTCGAGGTTGTTAGGTCAATTCACGATAACCCGGACCCAGCGCCTGGAGCGCCGGCGGAGGTTCCCGGACCGGATCGGGATGCTGCGTGCGGCGCGTGTGGAAGGCCGGAGTCGATGGAGCTCGTAGTAGTCTGCGATGCTTGTGAGAGAGGGTTTCATATATGCTGTGTTAACGACGGCGCGGAGGCGGCTCCTTCCGCCGATTGGATGTGCAGCGACTGTGTTACCGGCGGCGAGAGGAGCAAACTGTGGCCGTTGGGTGTGAAGTCCAAGCTCATTCTGGACATGAACGCCTCCCCGCCGAGTGATGCGGAGGGATACGGAGGTGAGGAGACGTCAGATTCGAGGTACGTAGCCGTCGTTCTGTTTTCCGACTATGCGTTAGGGTTTATAGGAGTTGAATTTTGGTTGAGTTCGAGAACGTAGAAGCAAGACTTGATTAAGCTGTCTTCACATGCATAGGAAAACGAGAAAGCTATTGCAGTTGAATTTAGGTTTCAGTTTCGATTGCGCGATCTGTGCAATTGGGTAGAGAACTTACTAGCTCATGAGAATTCTTAAGTAGCCTTTGATCTTATGCTTTCTATTAAGCATTGATGGGCCATGTGCTTCCCTGTTTCTTCTTCTCCAGAAAGCATATGCTAGCGAGCACTTCTTGTATGGGAAACTCTTTTGACTACGCAATGACGCATTCAAGCTTTTTGAATCCTGGTAGAGGAGGACATGCTAGTCTCGAAGCTTCAGGGTTAATGTTTCGTAATACCAAAACGGATGTGGATGCATTAGATTCACAAACTCTAGGTTTTGGCTTCCCGTTAAGCCTGAGCAACAGTAGTTTGCCCAGTAGATTTCCATCCTTGGATCCAAGGGAGCTGTTGCTGCAGAATCTCAGGCATTTCATATCCGAAAGGCACGGAGTATTAGAAGATGGTTGGCATGTGGAATTTAAACAGCCTGTAAATGGCTATCAGCTATGTGCAGTGTATTGTGCTCCGAATGGAAAAAGTTTTAGTTCAGTGCAAGATGTTGCTTGTTATCTGGGCTTGGCAGTTAATGGTAACTACAGCTACATGGATGCTGACATCAGGAATGAGAGCTCTCCTCTTCACGAAAGATTGCAAATGCCCAAGAGAAGAAAGACGTCAAGATGGCCAAACAGTGGTTACCCTGAGCAAAAGGGTAGTTTAGTGAGGCGATTTCCATTCAATGGCCAGACGATGCCCCCTTTTGCCATTAAATCTGGTTCTCTTTTTCAGGCTGGTGAATCTCTTAGCTCTGGAAATAATGGATGCGGCTGCGAGGAAGCTAATGTAAGTATAAACTTCGGATCTCTCTCTCTCTCTCGATTTTTTATCCTCATGTTTGTATATTTGATTTTCAGGAAGGACTTCCGATGCAGTTTGAAGATTTCTTTGTTCTGTCGCTTGGAAGAATTGACATAAGACAGCCTTACCACAATGTCAACATGATTTACCCAATAGGATACAAGTCCTGCTGGCATGATAAGATCACGGGGTCACTATTCACGTGTGAAGTATCTGATGGCAGTTCTGGGCCTGTTTTCAAGGTTACACGGTCACCATGCTCTAAATCATTTATTCCAATTGGATCAACTGTCTTCTCCTGCCCAAAGATTGATGAAATGGTGGAACAGAAAATTGTCAAACGAGATGATCATAGAGACAGTACTCAAGAGCATGAAGACGACAGTGTTGAGATCCTTCTTACGTATCCCTGCCCACCTCTTGGAGATGATATATTGTCTTGTTTACGTGAGAAGAATTTCTCCAAGGCAGTCAATTGCCTGCGCTCAGAAGTTGGTTCTTCTCAAGTAGACTTGGATATAAATTCATCCTATAATCAGGAGCATGAGTTTGAAATTGGCAACATTGTTGTGGAAGAAGATTCATTGTCTGTTGCATGGAAAAAGGTATCTGAAAAACTTGTCGATGCATGTTCTAATGTCCTGAAGCAGAAGGGTACCATAAACTTCCTTTGCAAGCATGTTGACAGAGAAACAAGGGAAACCAACTGGAATATGATAAACGAAAAGGACAGTGTAATTTTATCACTGTCAAGGTTTTGCAGTTTTTTGGCTCCTCTCAGTGTTTCATGTGGTGAAAGAGATAAAAGCGAGAGTCCAACTCTAGTTGATGCTCTGTCAAGTTGGCTGGAACAAAGCAGATTTGGACTTGATGCAGATTTTGTACGGGAAATGATTGAGCATATGCCTGGTGCCGAATCTTGTTCAAATTACAGGTCTCTGAATAGTAGAAGTTCTTCTTCTGTTTCTGTAACTGTAGCAGAAGGAGCGCTAGTTGTCAAACCAAAAGGTGGGGGAAATGTCAAGGAAGAAATTTTCGGTGAGATGTCTCGGAAAGTCAAGAAGCCTAAACTAAATGGTGGTCAAGGTGTCAGCAATACACACCCTCCTCCCGGGAGGCCTGTGTGTTTGAGGCTTCCTCCTGGGCTTGTTGGTGACTTCCTTCAGGTACGGACATGTGTTTTCCTTATATGGTAATCTACAACGTATTCCTCTGTTCACCAAGTCCTGCCACAGATAAGTTAATTATTTTCTTATGCTTGCCTAATAGGTTTCTGAAGTGTTCTGGCGTTTCCATGAAATTTTGGGTTTGGAAGAGGATTTTTCACCTGAGAAGCTTGAACAGGAGCTTATCAATCCAGTGTTTGATGGTTTGTTTCTTGATAAATCTGGGAAAGACGTTAACAGAAGTAAGATGAACTTTAGTGATAAGGATTGTACAGCTACTAATATTTGTTCTTTGTTCGATGAATCTCGTCAACCTTTTTCTTCGGAAAATACCTCTGCTTCTGTACTGAAGGAGATAAAAGCAGGGGATTCTACTGAGGTTAACATTTCATATTCCTCTCGTGGGCCTTGCTTGGGTGCACTTCTAACAAGGACTCACATTTCGCTTCTGCAAGTGCTAATATGTGAGCTGCAATCCAAGGTAGCTGCATTTGTTGATCCAAACTTTGATTCTGGAGAGCCGAGATCCAGGCGAGGACGGAAAAAAGATGACAGTACACTTTCTGCTAAAAGAAATAAGCTGCATATGCTTCCTGTTAACGAGTTCACTTGGCCTGAATTGGCCCGTAGATACATCTTGTCTCTTTTATCAATGGATGGAAACCTCGAATCAGCAGATGTTGCTGCTCGTGAAAGTGGTAAGGTATTCCGTTGCTTACAAGGGGATGGTGGTTTGCTTTGCGGTTCACTTACAGGAGTAGCTGGGATGGAAGCCGATTCAATGGTATGTTTTGTTAGTTTTATATTTATTTTCTTGGTTATTGTATTACTGGATGATGGTGTCACATATTTAGTTTCAGTGTTGGTGGAAACATCACCTGTGTGCTGTTTTCTTGTCCTTTCAATGTTTTGTTATTTACCTTCCACGAAATTAGTCAGGTTGATCTTTCTCAAGCTTGTTTCAAGCTATGTTTCATTCGTAGGTCACTCTAGAGTAATTGAGCTTTTTTTTTCTTTTCTATATTTTGACAGTTATATTCTGTTACTCTTACTTGAAGGTCCGCTTTTATTATACAGTCTGGGAGTCTGATTTACTCTGTGTTTCAAATGAGTATGATCTTTGGGGCAAGAAATCTTGGTGTTTTTTTAGAAAAAAGTGTTAATATACTGAAGTTCCTGAACACACTCACAAAAATTAACGTGTAGATATTAACTCTTTATCTTCAGTTACTTGCAGAGGCTATTAAAAAAATATTTGGTTCTATGACAAGAGAAAAGGATGTTCTTTTTGTGGAAGATGATGATTCCGATGGCGTTATTGCTACTGAGACAAACGCTTGCAATGGTGATATTCCAGAGTGGGCACAGGTTCTAGAACCTGTGAAAAAGCTTCCAACAAATGTTGGGACTAGAATCAGAAAGTGTGTCTACGAGGCTTTAGAGAGAAATCCACCAGAGTGGGCAAAGAAGATATTGGAGCATTCCATCAGTAAAGAAGTATATAAAGGCAATGCATCAGGACCAACAAAGGTTCAATCTCTGAATCCAAATCTCTTCCCTCCTGAAGTACTTGCAATTTTGAATTGTGTAAACTATGTGTTTCTTATTTCTCATATTCACGTTAGTTTTTCTGCCTCTTGTTCTTGTTCTTCCGTTGATGTAATCTCAGTGTGATGATGCAGGCTATTTTTTAAGCTCATTTTAATTCTAAGATAAGTTTTTTTTTTTCCGCTCTTACTGAATACAGAAAGCTGTCCTCTCATTGCTAGCGGATGTTCGAGGTGGGGATTTGGTGCAGAGGTCTGTAGGAACCAAAAAGAAGACGTCTATTGGTGTATCTGATATCATTATGAAGAAATGCCGTGCTGTGTTGCGTGATGTTGCAGCCGCAGACGAGGATAAAGTATTTTGCACTTTGCTGGGGAGAAAGTTGCTTAATTCCAGTGATAATGATGATGACGGACTCCTGGGATCACCTGCAATGGTTTCTCGTCCCTTAGACTTCAGAACTATTGATTTGAGGTTGGCTGCTGGTGCGTACGATGGGTCAACTGAAGCTTTTCTTGAGGATGTTCTTGAGGTGGGATTCTACCTCTTGTGTCTGTTTTTTTTAATGCAATTGAGAGCATGATGCTTTTTGTGTGATCTTTTTTTTCATGGATGACATGCTAATTTCAACTTTCCGATTTTGCAGCTATGGAGTGGTATACGTGCTATGTACGCGGATCAGCCAGATTGTGTAGAACTGGTTGACATATTGTCTGAAAAATTTAAGTCATTATACGAAGCTGAGGTTTGTCTCTTTTTTCTCCTTTTTCTACGTTGCTCTGCACAACAAGATATATTCATTACTTAGTAGCATCTTGAAGTCAAATGGTCGGGACCGTCGTTTATATTTTTGCATTTTTGTGAAATGAATTTGTCAAGAGTTTTCTTTTGTGAAAGTTATAGGCCTTTTGAGATTAAATTCTTTGAATCTGAAGATATTAAATAATGCTATAGACTCTAGAAGGGTTCTTCCTTTTGTGTGCGTGTATAATTGTCGTTGTATCGGGGTGCAATTATTTCCTCAAGTTTCAAGCCTTTATTTGTTTGCTGGTATAGGTTCTACCACTTGTTCAGAAACTTATGGACTACAAGAAATTCGAATGCCTAAGTGCAGAGATGAAGAAGGAAATTAAGGACGTAATTATTTCAATAAATAAACTTCCTAAGGCCCCGTGGGATGAGGGGGTATGTAAAGTATGTGGCGTTGACAAAGATGATGACAGCGTTCTCTTGTGTGATACATGCGATGCTGAGTATCACACATATTGTTTGAATCCACCTCTTTTTAGAATTCCTGATGGGAATTGGTATTGTCCATCATGTGTCATTGCCAAGCGCATTGCTCAAGATGCTTTGGAATCTTACAAACTAATCAAACGGCGGAAAGGTAAAAAGTATCAGGGGGAACTTACCCGAGCTTCTATGGAAACAACGGCACGCCTAGCAGGTGTGATGGAAGTAAAAGACTACTGGGAGTTCAGTTCTGAGGAGGTCAGTTTTGAACCTTTCTCTCATTTCTGCTCATTCATTTGAAATGTGTCAACTTCTCATTCCCATTTTGGAATTGAAGACCATGATTATATTGTCATGTTGTGATCTTTTTATGTGTTGCGACTGTGGTTATATTTGACACTTGCACATACTGGGTTTACTTATGTATCTTTCTGAAGGAAGTCGTTAGATATTTATCTTTCTACCCTACAGAATTCCGGTCAAATTGAGTCAAATGAATAAAGAGCAGTGCGGAGAAAACTATTTTTGTAGCCAAAATTTGGAATGGCGACAAATGCCACATCTCTCTTTGTCTTTAAATTAGTACAAGCATATGGTACTGTTGCTATAGCTAATCTGGTCAAATTTTTTTGTTCTAATGCAGAGAATCCTGCTTCTCAAGATTCTATGCGATGAATTGCTTAGCTCATCCCTTGTTCATCAACACCTGGAGCAATGTGCGGAGGCTATAATTGAAATGCAGCAGAAGTTGCGCTCTCTTTCCTCAGAATGGAAAAACACGAAAATGCGGGAAGAATTTCTGACCGCTAAACTCGCAAAGGTTGAACCTAGTATTCTGAAGGAAATGGGCGATCCACAAAATTCAAGTAGCTTTCCAGACCACATTGGATGTAATCAACAACCACAAGAGGGTGTTGGAGATAGGGTTACTCATGATGATGACACTTCCTCTGCTGCATTTCTTAACAAGAATCAGGGGAAAGCCCCGCTTGAGACCGATGCTCAAGCCAGAGAGTCACATGTCATTTCCGATGAGAGCAAGATTTCCTCCCTGGAAAAAGCTACATCCCCTGAGAGGCACGAGTTGCTGATAGCAGATGCTTCTCCTCATGTAACGGATGGTCTATCTTGTGAAAACCATGAAACACACTCTCTAAAATCCAGTGCATTGGAATTGCAGACAGCTCAGGATGCATCTTCTCTAGCTTCCCAGGAATTGCAGGCTTGTCAACAGGATTTGAATACCACTAGTACTGAAATAGAAAATTTGCAGCAATCAATCAGAAGCATAGAATCACAGCTTCTAAGGCAATCTATACGTAGAGACTTTCTGGGAAGTGATGCTAGTGGTCGTTTATATTGGGGTTGCTGCTTCCCAGAAGAACATCCTCGTATTTTGGTTGATGGAAGCATATCTCTCCAGAAATCTGCACAAGTTGATTTGACAGGTTCGAAAGTCCCCTCTCCATTTCTCCATGCCGTTGACCATGGAAGACTAATGGTTTCCCCCTGGACATATTATGAAACTGAAGCCGAGATCAGTGAGCTTGTCCAGTGGCTTCATGATGATGACCTGAAAGAAAGAGACCTGAGGGAGTCTATTTTGTGCTGGAAAAGGTTACGGTCTGGGGATCTTCAAAAGGAAATGAAACAAGCTCAGAATTCCTCCTCCCCAATATTGGCTGGGGGTCTTGTGACCAAGGCTGCCATGTCAATGGAGACGAGATATGGTCCATGCATCAAACTAGAGACCGAAACCTTAAAAAAACGGGGGAAGAAGACAAAGGTTGTTGAGCGAGAGAAACTGTGTAGATGCGAATGCTTGGAATCCATTTTGCCATCCATGATTCACTGCCTTGTATGCCACAAAACATTCGCAAGTGATGGTGAATTTGAAGAGCACACTGAGAGTAAGTGCGTTCTTTATTCATTAGCAACTGAAGAAGGCAAGGAAATCTCTGATTCTTGGAAAGCAAAAGAAAGTCTGAAATCTGATTATCTTAGCGTAAAGTCTAGCGCCGGCAAAGATGTAGCTGACATGTCCAATGTTTCTGAGCTTGATTCTGGGTTGATAAGATATCAAGAAGAAGAATCTATTTCCCCATACCATTTTGAGGAGATCTGTTCCAAGTTTCTGACAAAGGATTCTAACAGAGATTTGGTTAAAGAGATCGGTCTGATCGGTTCAAACGGAACTCCAACATTTCTTCCATCGTCATCTACTCATCTTAACGACTCAATGCTCATCTCTGCAAGTTCCAATAAGCTAGATGGTGGTGGTGATTCAAGGGATCAAGTCATGTCTACTGGTTCTGGAGCCAATGATGAAAGCTTAATTTCTGAATCAAATACGTCACTCGATAGGTTTGTCACAAATGATCTTGGCGGTCCACTGGATAAACCGAGCGGGCTTGGTTTTGGCTTCTCAGAGCATAAGAATAAGAAAGCTTCAGGTAGTGGGTTAAAAAGCTGCTGTGTGGTTCCACAGGCTTCTTTGAAACGTATAACCGGCAAAGCTTTGCCGGTTTTCAGGTTCCTTAAAACCTGCTTGCTTGATATGGATGTGGCACTACCTGAAGAAGCTTTAAGAACATCAAAATCACATCCAGAACGTAGACGAGCTTGGCGTGCATATGTAAAATCAGCGCAAAGCATTTACGAGGTTTTATTCTTAATATACCTTTACTCCTCCTCAACCTAAAGAAACAAAGAGCAAGCTCGTTTTTTCTAATGTTAATATTTATGCGTTTTCATATGTGTATTTCAGTTGGTTCAGGCAGCAATTGTGGTAGAAGACATGATTAAGACAGAGTACTTGAAAAATGAATGGTGGTACTGGTCTTCTCTTTCAGCGGCTGCTAAAATATCGACTCTCTCTGCGTTATCCGTCCGTATTTTCTCCCTGGATGCAGCTATTGTGTACGATAAACCCGTAACACAACCTGATCCCATGGATGAAACAAAGCCGATCAGCTTACCAGATCACAAGTCAGAACCTGTTTCAGATCCACAAGAAAGAAGCAGCAGAGCAAACAGGAGATCTGGTAAGAAGAGGAAAGAACCCGAGGGATCATAATAATTTACTTGAAACCACCCGAGGGTTTTTTTTTTGTTTTCAGAGTGGAGGCAATGTATATGTAGATATAGGCAATGTGTCAATCTGGAACCGGACCTGTAAGTTCCGGATGTTAAGATCTGGTCTGGTGGTTCACCATGACAAGTTCGGTCTAGAATGGAAAGGAGCGGCGGTTGACGGTGGTTCAACAGTTGGATGAGCCGAGAGAATATGTGTGTACACATATGTAGAAGACTAACTAATGTGGCATTAATTAGTATTATAAGTCCCTTTTTTAGACATTAACTGATGTTACAACCCAAACTTTAATTCTTTACAAATCTTTCTCTCTCTCTCTCTCTCTCTCTACAGTTCGTGAATCAGTGAATGGATAAATTGTGTGAGAGGCTTTCTGGAGAAGATCGACCATTCTTCCTTTTGGTTTCGTCAGGTACAAAAACCGTTGAAATTACTGGGACGACATAATCATTTTATTTTCTTGACTTTAAAACTGAATAATAAACTGAAACGTTGGTGATTTCATAAATTAAATGTAGCTGATAAAAATACCGCGGAATTGCAGAATTATGTGGGGTTACGTCAACATGGAAACGACATGACTACTGTGTACTTGATAAACACACACATAAATATAATATATCGATCGGTCTGAATTTAAGGCCAGCCCCAGAATCCCAATGATTCACCGTGATCGTGTGACGGCGAAGTGGTGGGGACAAAGACGTCGGCGAAACAGCTCCGGTCATTATCACTATTGTTGCTGTGGTAGTTCTCTTCCTCGGGTACGATGCCGGGGAAGTAAGAGTCACAGCTGTCTAGTAGTTGAGGTGCGTCTTCGTCTAGTACCGCACTCCCAACGCTTCCTGAACTTAACCGGTCCTCGGTTTTGATTGCCGGTTCGAAACGGTTTCCGTTTACCGGATCTATTTGGTTTGGTTCGGGTACTTGAGCAGGTGGTTCGCTAGCTGTCTCTTCTTTGGCGTGGAGCTTGTCCGTGAGGGAAGTAACCTGTGTTGAAAAACCAAAAGAAGGAAAGAATCACAACGGTCAACACAAGCAACCTCCCATAAACGAATATTAAATCAAATTCGTTGATTGATTTGATTCCCAATTTTGCTTCCTTTTTTTTAGGTTCCTTTAATGTAATATTATTAATGTTCTCTTTCAGCTTGTTTTGAGAAAAAAAAAAAAAGAAAAAAAAAAAGGGAAAAGCATATTCTTTTTTCACTTGATGCTTTCAGCTTTCTCCTTTGGACCAATAAGGAATAGATATAGAGATGACTAATCATTCATTCGTAACCAAACCATATTAATCTGAGTTTAGTTCTCCAATTGCATATGATTCGAAAGAAAGAAAGAAAAAAAAAAAAAAAAAACCCNAAAAAAAAAAAAAAAAAAACCTCGGATTTGAGGTTATGGTTGTCCTTGAGAATGGAGTCGTAGTTAGAGAGGAGTTGGTCGTAAGAGGACTTGAGAAGATCGTAGTCTCTTTCGAGCTGTTTGGTTTTCCAACGAGCTCTGCGGTTTTGAAACCAGACGGCAACTTGCCTTGGCTGTAGCCCTAGCTTCTTGGCTAGCTGAGTCTTGCGCTCTGGCTCTAGCTTGTTCTCCGTCTCGAAGCTTTTCTCCAGCAGATGCACCTGGAGAAAACATCTTCGAATTTGAATACCTTGCAAATACAGTAAGAGATCAATCTACTTTACAGGCAAAACAATCGGGAACCTGCTCGGTAGTGAGGCGACGCTTCTTCTCCGGAATCTGGTCGTCGTAGTATTCCTCGTCGTAGAGATCCTCCGGCGAGCTAAAGAAGGGTCTTCGCTTTGATGTTTCCTCCATCGATCTTCCTCCTTCCCCAATTCCAATAACAAATCAAACAAAACCCTCAGTAACAGTAACACTAACAGGCCAGATTATTCAAACAGCAAAAAACAGGGGAAATTCATCGGAAAAATACCTTCAACGACGGGATTGAGATTCCCAAGGAAGAACATGTTGCCATGGGAAGCAGAGGATGGATCGAAGAAGAACGAATTGGATTCCATCGATTAACAGAGAAACGAACCAACAACAAAAAGAAGATGAAACAGAGAAAGAAAGAGGAAGCGAAGAAGAAGAAGCAGAGCAGAGAGCAGAGAGCGAGAGAGAGAGGATTCGGTTCAAAGTAAGAAGATGGAGCCAAGGATTAAAAGATCATAATCTTATGGCGGAAGAAGCTCGTACTCCATAGTAATCTCGTCGGTGACGCCAACGGACATATGCAAAATCCCATCATCAACGCCAATACCCCTCCGGTACCAGAGAGGGATCAGATCAGATCACAATCCAATTAGGTTTACTTCTTAGAGGAATTCAAGTTACAGGGAGAGAGAGAGAGAGAGAGAGAGAGAGAGATTCCTTCTGGCCTTGGCTTTGCTATGTGAGCGTATCTGCTAAACTCATAAGCTTCAAGTCGCGCGCGCTCTTTTATAGTACTAGCCGTCGTTGCTAAATTACTCTTTTACCCTCTCTTTTAATCTAACTGTAATGTATATTAACTACTACTATTTCTGTATTTGTTATAAAATTCAAAACGGTAAGTATAATTTCCTTACGAATTTTTTAACTCAACGTCACACACTTTGCAGTCGATTGGACTTCTATCCATTGCATTTGCAAAGTGACATAGTAATAATACTACTTATAATAATCCCCTTATTACTAATAACTAGGCTACAATGTGAGGAGCAAGTGGGCCAGTGATTGGCATTACACCTCGTCTGGAGTTCGACTCCACCTTCCTCCATTTGTGGGGATTATTTCTTCATTCGGAGTAAATAGGTCTGTGGACTGGCCTGTTATGACCCACAAAAGATGACAAAAAAAAAAAAAAAACTAGGCTACAATTTTCTATCAAATATATTAGAAAATAATACTTGTTTTTGTTTTAAATTTTTAAATAACATGTTTATAGATGATTAAATGACATGTTTATAGATGATTATAATTAGAAATGAACTTAAATATGCTCATCTTATTGGTATGGAACGTAACGCGCTAATTTTTTTTTTTTAACTTATTCTTCCATATAACAATTCAAATCCTAACGAAATAAAATAAAATCCAACCAAATCTGAATAATCAATAATTGAATACACACTTTCACTGCGGCCCAAAACTGGGGCAATTCTGGTAGTTCGAATGTGATTGAATCTATACAATCTGAAGAGGACTTTTCTGAGCTTGATGGGGACCACTTTCTTTAGCGAGTGGACTTGTAAACAGATCTTAATCGTTGGATCTGAATATACCCTTCTTTATATTATTAGTAGTATTATTATTTTTTTGGGTCAAAGTTAGTAGTATTAATTTAAAATAAGGTTTTTATTCGGCCAGAGTGTGTTAAATAGGGTGCATGCTCGACGGTCGGGTCAGTGTCGGATCTGCGCTTGATCCTTTTAAATCTAACGGTCCTTATCCTCCTGTGACTATCATTGGTTTCACAGCCTTGTCATAGTACCATTGCTTCATTAAATAATTCCGTAAAATCATATTCACGTCATTTCCTATCTTTTAAGTATTTGTTTGGGTTTCTTATCTTTTTGACTTTTTGTGGTCTTGCACACAAAATATATTAATGATATCGTAAGTATTGCAAGAGATCTATGTGGAATCGGGTGGGTGCTTAGAGATAACAGAGGCAAAGTTTTGAGGATGGGAGCAAGAAAAATTCATTACTTGAGATCACCTTTGGAAACGGACATTGAAGCAATGCGATGGGCCATTCTGTTTTTAAAAACTCTAAACTTTAAACATGTTATTTTTGAAACAGACTCCAAAGAAGTAGCTGATATGATCCATGAAGAGGAAGGCTGGCCAGCTTGCAAAGCAATCAAACAGGATATACATCAAATGCTCTCCCAAATCCAAGGTCAAGTAACTTTTCATCCAAGAGGAGGTAATAGAGTGGCAGATAGAATAGCAAAAGAAACTCTTTTATATGTGAATTATGTTTCTAAAGTGTATTCTATAATGCCAAATTGGATATATCCCTTTGTAGAAGTGGACAAACAAGTTTGTAACCATATTTGGAGTAATATAAAAGTTGATGTTAAAGCCAAAAAAAAAAAGTATTGCAAGAGATTACTTTTGAATATTTCTACCACATTTAAGTATTTAACCAAGATTAGGCACTGTATTTTGGTATGCCGTCGATTTACGGTTCAAAAATGCATTTACAACAGAGTTAGAGAACTAATAAATATTATGCAACCAATATTTCTTATCGTTTTCATGTCACCTTATGGGGAAAAAAACAGACTAGGTGCATGGAACTGCTTATGGTCGCAATAATTCTAAAAAATAGGATATAGATTAATATAAATACATTAGTTATTAACTTAACAAGTGCCTACTCACCTTCTTATCTTTGGTGTTTGATGATTTTTTACATATTGAACTATTCTCACTATATAATATGACGATTGATGGTTTGATTTGACATTATTATATATTTAAGATAATTGATGGTTTTGATTTCACATTATTATATATTTAAGATATATATGTGTATATATATGTGTGTGTAGACATGAATTTAATATTCCTAGTTCGTTTTCAATTCTTTTTGACTCTTCAACTACCCAAAATGCAAATACTCTTTTTATATATGCACAATATGACTTTATATATGCTTGCATACATACATATATTGGTTTGTTTTTAATGTATGCATATAGTTAATGAAGAAAAATGGACTATTTCAAATTTAATTTCTAGTTAAGTTATTAATTTTAGTACTCGTATGTGTTCGATTGCAAACTATGGTCCGTGATATACATATAAATATGATAACGCCTTGACATTATATTTTATATTTATAACTTTATAAGAGTTATATATGTCTGTAAAAATAGATGAGAAAATATGCTTAGTTACTATAGAGTCTAGTTCATATGTTAGCCAGTTGGATATCACTGGACCTATCCAATAAAGAAATATACTATTTCAGTACACAAACAAGAATAAAAAAAAAGGAGAAAAAACGTAATTTTTTTTTTTTAATAAAATAAAACAACAACAACAACGTAGCAAACAAAGGAATTTGCCACTCTACGAAGGAATGGGGGAGGATTGTGGATTTTCACTTCTCCCGAGAAGATAACTGTTTTAGAAAAAAACAACAAGAATGAATAAGGATATACTATCAGGGTGTATTGAAAATGGAATTTGAAGTGATTTAAGGTGATTTATATTAAAAGTATAAATCCACTATTATTCAAACTTGAATTCTAAAAACCTTTTTAAAATTCAGTGTTATTGAACTTGTGATTTTAAAATCCACTTGCAAATCCACTGTTATTGGAAATATTTTTAAAAGTGGATTTTAAAAAAATGATTTGATTTTAGGTGATTTTGGGGAGATTTTTTGTTAAAAACAATGGATTTCAAATCACATGGTTTTAGGTGGGATTTTAGAATACTTTAACTAAAATCATTTGAAATTCCATGATTCACACAAAATCATCTAAAAACTCCTTAAAAATCAAATCACTCTAAATCACTCCAAATCCCAAGTTCAATACATCCCCCTATAATTAATGAGCAAAATCGTAATCAGTAATTCAGTATAGTGATTTCCGTTTTTTTCTCAAATAGTTTTCTAATTTTATTAATTAATATTGAATTACTATTGGTATACGGGAGTTTTTTTTTTTGTCATCAAAATATTTTTTTAATATAAAACCTTATAAGTTACTGTATAAGCAAGTATTAACTGTTGACAAATAAAGAATTAAGTATTAACTATTTTTACTAATGGTGTGTGAAATTTTAAAATCCATTTATAATAATGGAGAAAGAATATTTAAGAAAAAATAGAATTCAAAATAATATATGAATTAATTTCTTCATATGTTCTAAAATATAATAATGGCAACACAAATAAAATCTATTTTTTTGTTATATTTTTTCTTCACAACTAAGTTTAGACTTTAGAGAGGCCTTGAAAATGGTGGCATCTTTTTCATTGGATAGTTTTTCCTTTTTGTTTTTCCAAAAATAGGGGACTTTTTTCTTTATCTCTCTTTTGTTTGCTTTACCGGAAAAGGTGATGGCACAAATCTTTCATGGAAAATCAGAGAGAAAATAAGCCTTTATTCAAAATAAAAAAAAATCAGAGAAAAAATAAGGAATAACCAAAATATCAGAACGTTGCACAAGTGCATTAACGTATAAGGTAAAATAAACACAAGATTGTTGTTGAGGTGGTGCGTCTATGAATGATCAATTTTGTTTCATTTCGCATTAGACTGACGTGTAAATACATTTTGCATCCACGGAAAAATGGTCTTCAAGAAAAAAATACAATTTTGCATCCAACCGCCGATCTCTTTGATGGCCGGCTGCGGTGGCTTCTACAGCACTGGAGTCCGGTTTCTTTTACTTATTTTGTTGCTTACTTGGTTTTTTCTTGTTCCTTTTACTTAGTTTTTAGGGTTGAAAAAGTTTGTGGTGCTTAGCTAGTTTATCCTTCAGATCTGGTCGGATCTTGGTGTTTTTGAAGTGGTGTGTTCCGGATCTGTAAGATCTTCGGTGTGGCTATGCTGCTTTCCAACCGATTCCTCAATTTCACTGAAGATTATGTGCTAGATCTGGCTTTTAGCCTTCTCCGATCTTTGCTCCGCCGTTTGCTCTTCGTTTTGCTTCTGTGGTTTCGCCTTGGTTGGTTCATCTCCGTTCGATTATCATTTGCTCCATCCTGGAGGTCGGTGATATCCGGTTTGGTCCGTTCGCTCTCCGCAGCTTCTTCTCCGTCTGATCGAGAATTCAATGGTCCACTGACGATTCTATCAAGGTGCGATTCCGTTATTATGACACCGCCGCTCCCGGGAAGTTAGTCTATGGCCGGGTATAAAGGGTGATCTTTTGAGTTGGAAAGAAGATTGATTTTTAGAGAGGTTCCACTTCCATAGGCCGAGATTTTTTCGGGTAAGTATTCTTTCGAAGGGTTATCGCGAAGTGATGAAGTTGCTCCTAGTTTGTGTTAAAGTTTGGTTTGACCTTGCTCTGCAGTTATTGTGTTATTCTATGAGTTTCTTTTTCTTTTTCAACTATAGATTCTAAGTAGTTTAGTTTGTTATTTAGTTTGAATGTGATATTTGGTTTGTTTCCCTTTGTTTGGGCTTTTATCTCCGGAGAATTTGTTTTCTGTCGGCAATGTATGCTATCATCATATCCCAAAAATGTATCCCAAAAATCATCACAACTTATATCCTTGTTTGGTTTTAATAAATTTTGAGATGGAAAAAAAAAAAAAAAAAAGAAGAAAAGAAAANCTGAACACCTGAGAGTAACAATGACTTTAGGACATAAGCATTGGTAGTGGACTAGTGTCGCCATGTGTGTGGTTCTGTGAAAAGACGATCAATCTATAAAGGTGTGAGCACCATTCATAGTTTAATAGTTTCCTCCACTATGTTTTTAAAATATTCAAATAAAAACTATCATCGATCGGAATCGTTACTATCATCTGTCACGATATTCGTATTAGCTTCCTTTTTTTTATATCAGGGCCAGGGTGTCATTTTCAGAAAGGGAGAGGATATTATATTAAATTTATAATTTAAGTATATTCAGTTTTTTCGTTGGAGAAGGTCGTCCATTCATTATGGTATGGGTTTTCAATTATAATTCTCACTGTATGTCTGCGATGCGAATAGTGATATTCAGTTTCTTCATCTCAAGCCATACACGTACACACACATTATAAAGAGAGAGAGAGAGAGACCGTACATGTTTTTTTTTTTTTTTTTCAAGCAGTACATGTTACATGTATGTACGTTCCATATGCTAACTTCTTTTTTTCTTTACTAGTGTATTAGGTTGTACCTATACAGGATGATATTTTCTGAATTAGTTTTTTCTATTAAAAAACGTTTATTTATATTAGATAAAATCTTCAGTGATACAGATTATTTATTTTGGTTTGGTTATTTTTATCGTTTGAATTTAACATTTAATTTCATAATAGTTTATCCCTTACAAAATACTCATAAATTTTGATTGTGCATTTCTGAACCCACATATATATCAAATTTTAATATATTTAAAATAATTTTATAGTTTGATAAATATAAAATATTATACATATTTTATGTTTTTCATCAATTTTATATAATTAAAATAATTTAACTTATATGATAAGTTTTAATATTGTATTATATTTAAAATTCTGATCAAACTATAATATTAAAAAATATAAGATTTAACTATTCAGTTCAATTAAGAACTAAATTAAATTAAATAAAAGAACTTTATAGTTTGAAAAACTATTAAATCAGTTTTCCTACTCATGATTGATCATTATTTGGATCCTTTTTATAATAGATTTTTGAACTATTATTCCAAAATATATTCAATATGGGACTTTTAACAATTTTAGAGATTTGCTTTATTTTTAAAAATTCAAACCATAGGATATGCAGAAAAAAACTAATTTTGTTTTACTATATATTATGATGTAATGATATAGTTTATTTTTGAAAAGTAAAGTAAAACAAATTAAAATGAAAGGAGAATAAACTGATTTTTATACAATTAATAAATATAATTAAAATAAAATATTCCATGTTTTACTGATTGACTAATAAATTTCTTCACTACCAAATAAAGAAATAAAATAAACTTTTTTAATTAATAATTAATTTTCTAATTAAAAATTAATATTAAATTTTTTATTTTCTAACCAAATATGAATTGCATATAATGTAAATTCTCTAGTAACCTTTGGTCTAATTGAAAAACTTCTTGAGAATGAACATGGAGTTGACACGTCAGCATGGTAGAGATGTAAATAATACATGAACTAAATGTTATTTCTTGTAAATAATTCTCTTTTAATATATAAGGGATTATTTGAACTTTTTTTTTTTGTTGAAGTTTTTTAAATACCATAAGTTTATCATTTTTTATTTTTAAAACAATGCTTAAAACCTTTTAAAAGGATCTCAATTAATTGTTAAAAGATTCTAAATAAATTAGAGCAAGACAAAAACAAAAATCTATGTCAATTGTCTATATACTATTAATATTGAACTCCAATTAATTCAGAATTTATATAATCCGAATTTAGCTAGGGATCATTTATACTTGAAACATGTGTTACATATATCTATCATAAATAGCTTAAATTATTATTCTCTCTATTTCATAATACTCCCAAAGTTCCACTATATTTGATATTTTAGTTTTTTTTATTTGTTTCTTATTATTTAATGTTTTAAACTATTAAATATACTTTTAGTTAATTAATGCAACAAAATACTCTTTCTGTTTCACAATATAAGGGATTTAAAGTTTTTGCATACAGATTAAGAACACAATTAATTTCTATATTTTTTAAAATAAAAAATATTTTATCATCAATTCCAAAACAGATCAACCAATGAAAAAACAATCTGCAATATTCAAACAGTAAAAAACAACAAAAACACATTTAATTTTGCATAGAAAATTGAAAACCCCTTATAATATGAAAAAAAAAACTCAAAAACCCCTTATATTGTGAAACAGAGGGAGTATGAATTTTAAGATAATTCTATAATTTTTATTGGCTAATAGTTATTTAAAATTAAAAAGTAATACACTAATAATTAAATATTAATTGTGTCTTAATCTATGTAAAAACTACAAAACATCAAATAATAAAGAACAGAAGGAGATAGTATTTAAGATTTTTGCATATAGATTAAAAAGCCATTTAACTTTTGTATTTTTAAAAATAAAATATATTTTATCATCAATTCTAAAACATTTCAACCAATAAACAAATAATCTACAGAATATAAAGAATCAAAAGTAACAAAAACACATTTAATTTTGCATAGAAACTCTAAAACCTCTTATAAAATTAAATAAAAAAATCTAAAATCTCTTATATTATGAAACAGAGGGAGTAAAGTCATCCGGATACTAATATTATTGAAAATATTGAGAAATTATATTAGGACCACATCCACAAATATGAATCCAAAAGTTCCAAAAAATACTTTGATTTAATATTTTAACTGTGGATATTGTAGGGAAAAAAAGCAATTAGTATAAAAAAAATATTTTGATTCCACCAATTATTTTTAGAATGATTAGTTCTATTTCTCTAGATCATGAAGTGATTAGTCGATGGACTTGTTTTATTTATTTTTTGGGACAACTTGATGTGTTTTTAATTTCTTTTTTTGGCGTCATCTGATATGTGTTTAATTATAGGGTCAATCTGACTAGTAGCCATATTGGAGGTCCAAATTAAGTTTATAACCATTTAAAATTATAATCATAACAAATAACAAAGTGAATAACATAGGTGGACAAAAAGGCTATTATATAAGCAAGGGGAAACAACAACGGAAAAGAAGAAAAGCTGAGGAGTTTTTAGGCAAAAAAAGTGAATACAAATATGTAACGACCTATGATTTTTTTTTGGCTACTTACTAAATTATTGATTTTTTATGGTTATGTATGCCAATTTCTCTTAATTATATACTAGGAAATAATGTACATCTTTAAGTTATATCAACTTAATTATCAAAGATGCCGTATGACAGACTGACTAGTGACTGATTTAATTATAGCATGACGAGATAAAGTACCTACATAATTAGTTCCCTATGTGCGAACAAGAAACTATAATTACGTTTGTATTAGAGTATGATTGACCTTGTTTAAAGATGTCATTAATATTGGACTCAAGATGATGACATCGAGCTCCGAGATATGATGCAACACAGCCTCTTTTAGCAAGTGTGACAGTTTCAGAAGCCTGAACTTCCATACAATATTTTTGTTTTTTTTTAAATACGAGATTACTACTTTTCCTTACAAGTTACAAAAGGAAAAAATAAATGTTTCATTTAGCTTTTTTGGTTCGAGTTACATATTTATGGTTTAAATGTTATGTTTGTTGTTAAAATTAAAAAAAAAAAAAAGTATGTTGTTATTTCATTCAAATCAGAAAAAGGCAAATATAAAGGCCCATGTAATTTGAAAGATCATATAAAGCCCAATTGATGGGCCCATCTTACTAAATTACAGAAAAGGATGAGAAAATTTGCAAGTAATCTTATCCTCAGAGAAAAGAGAGAAGCGGAGTCATAAACCCCTTATCCTCTTCTCTATCATCCAATCAGCAGCAGCAGCATCATCATCATCTCTCTCTCTCTCTCCTCTTCTAATTCAAAATCCGACGCAGACAAAGACAAAACTCTTTCTTTCTTACTCATGTTGTATTCGGACAGACCAAAAACTCCGTAATCCAATGTCAATTCATCTGGGCTGTCACTGATAATCATATCTCTTAAAATCCTTTTCAGTATCTCCAATGGCGGCATCGTTTGCCTCTCTTCCCACATCACATTTCGTCAGTTGCTCCAGATTTCGCAGAAGGAGAATCGATTCGTATTGCTCCAAGAAAAACCTCCAAGTTGGTTGTTGTTCCGGCGAGGATAATCAGGTTAAGTGTTTCTGGTTCCCTTCTCTGATTCTAATTCTAATTCCAATTCCGATTCACTCTCCAGTGCTCATTTGGTTTAGAGTTTGTCAAATGTGGATTTGACTCAATTTGGACTCGTTAGTTCAAAATTGTCTGAAACTGCTAAACTTATGGCTCACGGCAGAGTGGGATAGTTTCAACGTTGAAAGAGTGTGCGGTTTCATTAGCATTATCGGCTGGATTAATAGCGTCCGTGCCTTGGATTGTTGCTCCTCCCAATGCCTACGCAAATCCAGCGATTCCAGATGTGTCAGTGTTGATCTCTGGCCCTCCCATCAAAGACCCAGGAGCTTTGCTAAGATACGCATTGCCCGTTGACAACAAAGCCATCAGACAAGTACAAAAACCCCTTGAGGATATCACTGATAGCCTCAAGATTGCAGGCGTCAAGGCTCTCGACTCTGTTGAACGGGTACAGACACAATTTCTCTTTTGTTCCTTGCTCTGTTTTCTTAAAAAAGCCCTTATTTGCGTTCTTGTGTCTACCTTGTAGAATGTGAGGCAGGCAAACAGATCGTTGCAGCAAGGGAAAAGTATGATTGTGGCAGGTTTTGCAGAGTCGAAGAAGGATCATGGTAATGAAATGATCGAGAAGCTGGAAGCCGGGATGCAAGATATGCTACAGATTGTGGAAGATCGGAAAAGAGATGCGGTTGCTCCGAAACAGAAAGAGATTCTCCAGTATGTTGGCGGGTATGTATGAATGGGAATCTGCGTGTGTGTGTGCAAGAGTGAGATTGGGTTATGCTCATTTTGTGATTGATGGATGACTGCAGCTGTGTGGCGCATTGGGTTTATCTGCAGAATAGAAGAGGACATGGTTGATGGCTTCCCGTACGAGGTGCCGGAAGAGTATCGGAACATGCCTCTTCTCAAGGGAAGAGCCACTGTGGACATGAAGGTCAAGATCAAGGACAATCCTAACCTCGAGGACTGCGTGTTCCGCATTGTTCTCGATGGTTACAACGCCCCCGTTACTGCTGGCAACTTTGTCGACTTGGTGGAGCGCCATTTCTACGACGGCATGGAGATCCAGAGATGTATTTATATATATATATAAGACACTCAAATGAGTTTCACTCACTCTTATATGTATGGGTTTCATTCTTTCATTCATTCATTCATGTTCAGCTGATGGGTTTGTGGTACAAACGGGAGATCCAGCGGGTCCTGCGGAAGGGTTCATCGACCCAAGCACTGAGAAAACGCGCACTGTTCCTCTTGAGATCATGGTGGCCGGAAAGAAGACGCCTTTCTACGGCTCAACTTTGGAAGTAGATAGATATCTCTCTCTCCTTTGTCGCAGAAATCTATGATAACATCCTTAATGAAATCTCGTTTCTGTGTGTCTTGGGTGAACAGGAGCTTGGTCTGTACAAGGCTCAGGTTGTGCTTCCTTTCAACGCATTTGGGACTATGGCTATGGCAAGAGAAGTAAGTCCTCCTCTCTTCTTCTTCTTCTTCTTCTTCATAGATAATAGATAGTTTATGTCTTAGATATTACTACATGTACTTAAGCACATAGATGTACAGGAGTTTGAGAATGACTCAGGATCAAGCCAAGTGTTTTGGCTGCTAAAAGAGAGCGAGCTCACCCCAAGCAATTCCAACATTTTGGACGGTCGTTACGCTGTCTTCGGCTATGTTACTCAAAACGAAGATTTTCTAGCTGATCTTAAAGTCGGCGATGTCATTGAATCCATTCAAGTCGTCTCTGGTTTAGAGAACCTCGCTAACCCCAGTTACAAGATCGCCGCTTAATTCCTCTCATCTTTGTCCTTTTCTCGCTTCATACATAATAATACTCTGTTTCTTTTAATTTCATTTTGTGAGAGAAACTTCAAAGGTATTTTTCGTTAGAGCATTTCCTATGAGTATATTGTACGTAATTTTAAAAATCAATATATATATATATATATATACTGTTCAAGTCAAGTGCGAAATGATCGTTTCAAATAGGCTACTACGACATTCTCCTAGAAATCCAACATCATCTAGTTGAAACTTAAAATTACGTAACCTCTCTAGTTCCAAAATAGTAAGAGTTAATATCAAATTATAGAAATGTTTGTATATACTATGTTATATATCATGGGCCACGGTGTCGCCGGAAACAGAAACAGCCTTGTTGTTGTTCGGGAGGAATCATTCCGCCGCCTTTAGAAGTATCGATAGCCTCCAGCATCGCCACCACTTCATCCATCTCCGGCCGCTTCTCCGGATTGGCATCCCAACACCTCTTCATCACGTTCGCTAGCGAACTCGGACAACATCTCGGTATCTCCGGCCTCAAGTTCTAGTTTGAAATTAACATATTCATTCTTTTAGGGTCATGAATCAATGGTATTCCTGAATAAGGGTAAAAATGTAATTTAGAAGGACCTGGCGGACGACGGCGGAGGTAACTTCGGAGAAACTGAGGTCAGGATAAGGCATGTCGCAACAGTAAATCTCCCATAGACATATCCCAAAGCTATACACATCACACTTTCTGTTGTACGGACTCCCATTTAACACCTTTATTTTGTTTTTTTCATCAATCATGTATCAAGCAAGTATCAAAGTAGTATTAATAGAAGAACGGAATTAAATATATGTGTAGCTAGTACCTCGGGAGCCATGTAGCCCAAGGTTCCGGTCTCACCGGTCATGTCATTAGGGTTGGAGGCCTCGAGACGAGCCACACCAAAATCTGCAATCTTTAACGTGCGAGACTTGTCTAGTAGCATGTTCTCCGTTTTCACGTCTCTGTGCACAATCTTCTGCGAGTGCAAGTAACTCAACCTAATACAATCAACGTGCGTACGGATCATCACAGTATCCAATACAACCGTAAACCGGATTAAGGCCCCATAACAAGATATATATATATATATATTCATACCCGCGAGCTAGATCAAGGGAGAGTTGGATAACGACTTTGAAGGCGAGTTTGCGGCGGCGAGTTTTGATGAGGAAAGTCTTGAGAGCACCGCCGGGGCAATACTCAACGACGACGCAGCAAACGTTACTTGGCATTCCCATTTGCCCGTTTTCTGTCTGAATGCTCATCTCCGATGTCCCCATCGCCGCTCCTATGAACTTTATATGTTTCCATCCACACCAAAAAATTTAAAATAAAATAAAACTAAGGTTTATTACATTGCTACTTTAATGCTGGCCAAAGACGTAACCTTTGTAGTAAAAAGGGACATAAACGTATACCTACTTCTCATATATATGTGAATGCAAATATGCAATCATGCATACTAGGGGCCGGGTGAATATTAATTTCGGTTTGGTTTAGCTAGACAGATGATTATTAACAACCAGTCACGAGGTTTACTTTAAATTCGATTCGATATCGGTTAAAGGATGAGTGGAGTGGTACCTTGGTGACATTGGGATGGTCAAGCTTATGCCAAACAGCAACTTCTTGAGTGAAAGCAGCTCTTAGCGATGCTATCTCCGCGTCTGACCTGTGTCCCTCTTCTCCCCAGTCTAGTAGCTTCACTGTTTTTTTTTTTTTTTTTTTTTTTTAATTAAGTAATCATTACCAAATTTTCACACATAAAAACTAAAAAGTTTATTTTTTCTCTTTTTTCATCCTTTTTTCTGTAATCCAAAAGGAGAAAGAAAGAAAGAAAAAATAGCAGAGATATAAACAGAGCTTTTCATTCCTCTAACGCATGTTTATTTACTTGATCAGTTGATTTACAAAACTAAATTATTAATTTCCCTCGATAGTTTCCCTTTTTGGTCAAGAAAATTCCGATTCTTCTCTAAATTATTTGGCCAAAAAGGGATCTTCTTAAAATATGATATTTCTCAGAATAATAAAATAAAAATATATATGAATCATTAGATATAGAGAGAGAGATTGTACCGGCGACATCCTGACCATCATAGATTCCTCGGTGAACAGTACCAAAAGTACCACGAGCAATCACACTTTTGATGATAAGCTTCGAAGGATCAATCTCCCACTCTCTCCTTGACCTCCCCACCTCCGCCGTCGACCGGATTATATCGTTGTTGTTAAATCCACCACCACCGAGAAGTGGTCTCTGAAACACAAGCTGTCGATGTCCGAAGTTGTTTTGGTTGTGTTTATTATTAACGTTATCTTCACCATCACTCAAACTCTTCCTCTTCTCCATCGTCCATGCTCTGCTTAAGTGTCTCTGCAATTGCTCGTCCAAACTCTTTAAATCTATCTGATCCGCTCTCACGTATCCTACTCCTCCTCCGGCGCCACTCTCCGCCTTCTCCTTCATTCTTCTCCAGCAAAATCAATAATACTTTTTTCAATATTTTTCTTGATGGGCTACTAAATTGGGTTCTTCTTCTTCTTCTTCTTTTTCTTTTCCCCTTATTTCTTTCTGGATTGGCTGTGAATTGTGATTGGAGCTGAACAAAAAAGGCAGAAAATGGGGAAGTTGTGTTTGTGTTTATTGCAACAAACAACCAAAGAAGAGGCTCACTCTCGCTTGCGATCTTCTCTGTGATGAGACTTCTCGGAATACTTCAAAACTTAACTTTCTTTTAAGACAAACAAACGTTTACACGTGACCACATGGGGTGTCCCTAAGAGGCTAAGGCTCGACGTGTGTCGGCTCCACTTCTCACAAAACTCTCTTTTGGATAATAGTAATATTACTAATTTGTCAAACTCAAACTAATTTTAAGTATCATGTTTTTTTTATCGTTAACTAAAAGAGAACAAAACTTAGCAATTTAAGTTTCAAGAAATTCCCTAAAATGTTGTTACCCTGTTCATATAAACATGTATGCAAAAAAGAAGAAAAAAGACATACATAAATCATTTCAAGATAAACAAAGAAATGTTACAAGATATACTAGAATTCTCATAAAAAAGATATGTAACATCAAATAATATATAGTTCATGAAATCATGGGATTCCTGGTCACTTTTCTCCTTTTCAAATAATATATAGTTCATATAAGCTTTAGTCTTTCGTTTTTGTGGTTTTAACGTGTCATTTTCAATATGATTTTTTTCTTCGTTCTAATTAATTAATTTGTTTCAATCCAATATATTTAATTATGTAAATATGGACAAATTCTTCAAATATCAGTTTAATCTATTTTCATATATAATGATATACTATATGCTAATTTAAGGTATAGATTACTCGGTTTAAAACAGTCAACCGACCCTATGTAATATATATCGTCATATACTATAGTCGTTTTTTTTTTGTCTTTAATGCTTAAACTTCTGTAAACTATGTACTAAGGTCAGTACGTAAAATCTATGATGGTCAAACTAGTAGTTAATAATGCCGCCGCGACAATCAAATCCAGTTAACAAAGTAATTGTCACATACATTTGAAACAGTACGCTTGAACATAAGCATTCAAACATAGTTTCATTAATTTTGCAATATGGCATGATTGCGTTAAATCTGGAAGTTATTTAGGGGAAAAATGAAAAAAAAAAAAAAAATTTAAAAAGATAAATGAAAGAAAAACAACAAAAAGTTTACTACTCCCTCCGTTCTTGAATACAGGATATTTTAGAAATATTTTTTGTTCCAAAATATAAGATATTTTAGAATTTTTAAAGTACTATTTCTATTGGTAATATTGTTAAACAATAAATATTTTTTAATTTATGTAAAAACTCTAAAAGATTATATATTTTGGAACAGAAGAAGTATTAAATTAACTAAATAGTTATGGTCTAGTAGTTTTCAATTGATGGAGAATTTAACTTGGTCTAGATCAAAGATCAATTCTTCTTAAGTGTGAAATTACTAATTTTATCTCATTTGACCATATAAATATAGACATTTATTTTCTGCCCATTTGAATATTCGGAGAAATGGTATTCTGTAGGCTGTACCTTCCCAAATTAGTTTACTATGAGTTATAAAGGAAAAAAACAACAACAAAGAAGAAGTTGCTGTTGATCTGTGGCGACATGCACGTGAAAATATTTGACCGCCTTCAATTCATGTGACCCTGAAACTTGAAAAAGGTGTATGTACTGTGCAGTCAGCAGTGTGCACGAACAGTATATGTTTTTGTTTTTGATGAATACATATGTTTAATTTAGTCAAATAATTCTTTAATTTGGTAAAAAATGATATACAGTTTTTATGTCACAATTGAAGCAAAGAAATTTAAAATATATATTCTTCATTTCTTGAATGAAAACGAAAAAAACAGACAACAGACGATAGTCAGAAGTCACATGGAGAGGGAAGAAACTGTAGAAAGCATAACTTTCTTTAATTATCTTCAGAAGTCACTACTTCCTACTTAATAAGGCCACATTTATTTGCAGCAAGCACACGACTTGTTGAAAAAGAAAAGAAAAGAAAAACGCATGGATTACTTTTCTTATTGTTCGCTGGGCTGTTTTGTTAGGCCCATCTGACGACGAGTGAAGGGACAGTCAATGTAAACGGGCAAACTATTTTGGGCCTTACATCGAGGCTGTGAGTTTGTTCAAAACTAGAACTACCCTCCATGTATAATGACATAATGTATGTATTAAGCATATTTTAGTCATTATATACAAATGCATAGAAATCCAAAATGTCTGTAAGAACAGTAACGATATTCTTTTAGGTTGATGTTTTTTTGTTTTGTATTTTTTTGGGGTAAATGTTAAGCATGCATTAACGTAAAACATGTATATCCGATAAAAAAGTATTTCTCGAAGGGCTTCAACTATAAGTTTAAAACTAGGTGATAACCCGCGCAGAGCGCAGAATGAAATATTTATTAATTATTTTTGTTAAAATTATTGGTGTTTTCTTTATTTATTTTTTATAATTTATTCTTAATTAATTTCACGAAATAGCACTTATTATCACATTCTAAAACCATAATATCAATCACACGTAATAATCCATATTTAAATTGTTATTGTTTTAAAAAATTAGTAAAAATGTATATATTATTTTTAATTATTACAGTTAAATATAGTATGATTGTTTTTCTCTTTTTCTAGAAACAAAATAAATATTATGTGAAATATATTCAAATTTGGTAACATTATATATTTTAAGTTAACTATGTATTAAATAAAATTATTGCTCAAAAACATGATAATTTATGGCTGATTTATAGGTTAATTTATTATTAATATGGGAAAATAATATATATTTGAATCTACCCATAATTAAAAAACTTTCATATAAGACACTACATTTATTGGCGACATTATCATATAATTAGAAAATCTCAAAAAATTAAATAATTATTATTTAGAATACTAAAATAAAATTATAATTTTGTATGAAATTATATATCGAAAAAACATGTTTTGCAATTAAATTCATTATATATTTATATATGTTCAGAAATCCAGTATATTGAAGAAAAAATTGTATCAATAATTTTGAATTATTTATATCAGTATTCGATTCTTAATATATGTTTTAAGTGAAAGTATATTATCAATTGGTTATATATTAATATAAAAATGAATATGTTAACAAATCTTATATATTGAAAAATAAATTATATAATTAATTTCAAAATATCTATATCAATCTTCAATTTTTAAACAATTTTATAATAATGATTTCATATATTGTTTATGTTATTTAGTATAATATATATGCAAATTTTTCATAGTTGTAACCAAATAAAAAATAGTGTAACAATAGCATTGTATATAAATATTCTAGTAAATGATGTCTTTTTTGATATTTGTCCTGAAAGTGATTCTGATATTGACACTTCAGTATAGCAAAGTTGTTAATAACTCATGAGAAAAATGTTATTTTTAAAAAATATTTCTCTTAATATATAAGAGATATAATTATATATTATATTTCTGTAAGAGATGACATGAAGAAAATAATAATTTACAAATAAACATGACAAAACGATTTTGTATAAGGAAAGGAAACTGGTGGTGCGTACTTATTATCCATAATAAATAAATAAAATCTTACGTAGCGATCTTGTGTAGTAAGTTAAAAACATGGAGTTATTACTATTTAATGGTGACAGATAATTATTACTCTTTTATTGTCTCGACTCCCGATGTTAATGAACAACTTTTCCTTGTCGAGAATTTTTAATGTGCAAAAGTATGATTTTTATATCCTTTAAAAAAAAAAAAACATCTATGATTTTTAATAAGTAAATGGGAACTATCAGGAGTTGGTATCTGATTTTTAATAAGTAAATGGGAACTATCAGCCAAAGTAAAAAAAAAGGAAGTATTTTGACAAAAGAAAAGAAGGATTTTTTGCGAAAAAGAAGGATATCTTTTCTCTGGTGCTTCTATCGAGGCGAGTTTCCATCGTATCCGACATCGCCGTATTCGGGAGTCAGTTTTATGGCCGGGTTATGAAGACAGGTTTGTTGAGTGGGAAGTTTTTTCGGTGGTGGTAAGATGTTCTGTGTCTCCGTAGCTTGCTCCCTGTCGCTATCTTTCGTCTGTTCGAGAGCTCTTCCGCTTTGAGTGCTTCTGCCAGTTTGTACTATTTGGCGATTGGGAAAGCTATTGTGGTGAGTTGATAGGTAGTTTGTGCTTCTTCAGGAAAGACTTTTACGGTAAGTGTTCTTTGAAGGTTCTCCAGAAGCTCGTTTCTCGTTCTGATTTCTGTTTTAGTTTGAATTGGGTGCGGTGCTTCGTTTTTTATTCCCTTAGTGTCTCTTTCGTTTTAATCCTTAGCTCCAATGTGTTTGGGTTTGTTTATGTGGTAGTTTACTTCTCCGGTTGTTTGGAGCTTGGTTCCCCTCTTGTGGGCTTGTTTTTCCGGGGATTTCGTGATATCCGCCGGCTTTGTATGTTTGGTTGGTGTGTAACACCTTATAATCCTGTTTCAGTAAAATTCTAGATGACAAAAAAAAAAAAAAAAAAATCTTGACCCAAAAAAATACCAAATTATAATTTTGTAAACAAATATCCTTCAAACGAGTTGGAAGACTGAAGACAGTTCTATTTGTTACTAGAGACAAAACATTGCTATATCTGAAAGCTGTTGTTAAAAGTTTGTTTTCAGGGTTCTATTTTTTTTTTTACCATTAAATTAATTGTGGGTTTTAAAAGTTACTCCCTCCGTTCCAGAATATATGATGTTTTAGAGTTTTCACACAAATTAAGAAATATTTACTGTATTGTTTAACAATTAATACATATTTCTTTTACCTAAATTACTTTTTAATAAAACATTAACCAATAGAAATTCAATAATTTACTTACTTTTAATTAATACTCCTCTGTTCCTTATTATTTGATGTTTTGTAGTTTTCACATAGATTAAGAAATAATTAATATTTAATTATTAGTGTATTACTTTTTAATTTTAAATAACTATTAACCAATAAATATCATAGAATTATCTTGAAATTCACATTTTTGTTGCATTAATTAACCAAAAGTACATTTAATAGTCTAAAACATCAAATAATAAAGAACAAGTAAAAAAAACTAAAACATCAAATACAGTGGAACAGAGGGAGTAGGTCTTGAAGTTCGTAATTTGCTGGCATTAATGAATAAGAAATACCTTAAAATTCTAAAACATCTTATATTTTGGAACAAGAAAAATTTATAAAACATCCTATATACAGGAACGGAAGGAGTAGTTGCGATAAATTTATGTTATACGCGTACGAAATAGTATCCCTTTCAATACATTGCTAAATATCTTTACAAAAAAAAAAAAAAAAAGATACATTGCTAAATATGGTTCTATTCCTATATATTTGATGTGTATCCTATACAAGTATTCGTTGCGTATGTGAGAAAAGATTACAAATATATTGGGTGGGACGAAAACGACATTATACGTTGCATCACTCGCATGCTTGAACCTTGAATATGTATATTTATGAAATTAAAAAAGTAAATATTATGTATACACAGTTACAAAAAAAAAAAAAAAAAAGTATTATGTATACAGTTATTGTTATGTAGCCCAAAGGCCAAAGTTCAAAGGTTTAGCTAGTGACAAGATAGGGAGGTTCTATTCTTTAGTTTCTTGTAATTCTAATGACTAAATGATCTCTAATCCCAAGATAGTCAAACTCAAACCATGTTAGGCATCTCATCGTAATCAAGTCACTATTTTTGGCCAAATCCTAATTTTCTTGCCACTAACCTTTTCAGTTGAACTAAATAATTAATTTTGTAAGAAAGTTTTTGTTTTAATTGTAAGTCCAAGATTCCCCACTGAAAGCGGGCCGGGTTCTGGTTTAATTTTATTTTTCGTGATATTATGATAATCTAACAATGTCGTCGTCCAATAGCTTCTCTTCCTGACGATGTAATTAATGATAAGGTGTTAGTTTTTTCTTTGTCGACATCTAAAATGGACTTTCTTATAAAAAAAAAAGGCATTATAATGGACTACGGAGTACTATTAATTAACCAATTAATTAAACGGTTAAACATTGGCCTGACACATGAAACTTCGATGCCAAATTTAGGGTTCAATCATCGAAGGCGAATCTTTTTCAACTTCACGTGATCGTTGTGTAGCTCTAGACCCTCTTATGCGGTTCCATTCTATTTTGGTAAGGAGATAACAAATTTAGATAGATAAATCTGGGAAATTGCTACACTATATATCAGTATTTATTTTATATCAAAATATCGCTTCACACAATAATTTTCTAGTACTCCCTCCGTTCCAGAATATATGATGTTTTAGCATTTTTTCTTGTTCCAAAATATAAGATGTTTTAGAATTTTTAAAGTACTTTTTACAAACTTCAAGAACCATTAATTAAAAATAATTGAATTCTTGAAATTCTATTGGTTAATATTTATTAAAAAGTAGTTTGATTATAAAAATAAATCATTTATTGTTTAATAATAAATATTTCTTAATATGTGTGAAAAGTTCAAAACATCCTATATTCTGGAACTGAGGGAGTATTTTATAAATGCATTTGAAATACAATAGATCTTCCTTGCGAATTGAATTGGGATGATAAACGTATGTCACAACGTAACCAAGAAACGATAATGAGATCTTTCATTATAAATACATGTCATTAATTGGGTATACCCAACAAAATTTATAGCGTGTTGAAATTAAGTCACTATGAATTATAATTCTTAGATATCTGTTTTGAAAGTCACAACTCAAAATCAATTAAACTTAGGGGAAATATGTAAAAATAAAATTTAGATACTATATTATTTCTATTAGCGTTCGCTGCACTCGATGTAACTTATCTGGTCTTGTATTCTCGTATATATAACATCTGTTCTCAACATATCTATCGTTTTATATATTCCCCCTCCCCCCCCCCGCCCCTCTCTCTCTCTCTCTCTCTAGTAAAGAAACAAGAAGAATGAGAAAGAATAGACGTGAAGAAGTAGATAACAATGTCAATGAGTATAAGAAAGGTTTGTGGACAGTTGAAGAAGACAAGATCCTCATGGATTATGTCAAAGCTCATGGCAAAGGCCACTGGAACCGCATTGCCAAAAAGACTGGTCTCTCTCTCTCTCTCTCTCTTTCCAACTAGGTCTTGCCTTTTTTTTCTTATGAGTGAAATTGAAACTATAAGTCTTTTATCTATTTTAAGATCATGGGGTCTTTTTTGAGGTTCCGACTTCCCATTACAAGAAGACCCTAAGTTAAAAAGTCACACATATATGATTCCATGCATATAGATGAATTGCTTAGCTTCTTTTGTTGTTGGGGGGCAGGAAGTGATAAGTTTCACGACCATTGGGATCTTCCTTTGATACGGCTAATATCTAACCATAGAAATATACAATTAAGCTTTGGGGGTTTGTTTCTAAGTTTTTGAAATCAAGATTAATTTTTGGCCTCACCACAATAAAAATAAATAGGTTTGAAGAGATGTGGAAAGAGCTGCCGATTGAGATGGATGAATTATCTTAGCCCAAACGTGAAAAGAGGCCATTTCACTGAACAAGAAGAAGATCTTATCATTCGACTCCACAAGTTGCTTGGCAATAGGTAAAAATATTATTTACATCTATTTTCCACTTGTTTTTTTTTCCGGTAGAGCAAATATATTATTTTAACGATATTTAATACATAATTTACTTATTTTATAACTACCATTTGATGCATATAGGTGGTCTTTGATAGCTAAAAGAGTTCCAGGTCGAACGGACAATCAAGTGAAGAACTACTGGAATACACATCTAAGTAAAAAAATTGAAATCAAAGATCAAGCAATCAAACCCATCAACAATGACAATCAGATGATTAATATGGGGACTATGGGGAGTATGACAGATGCATCCGAAGAAAGATTTTTGGATGTGAAAGTTGATAAGAAGAATATTATTGGTGATGATATATTACTTATGAGCGAAGGTTTTAATCTTCTCCATCAAGGTAATAATAACTATACGAGTTCGTCGATTTGGGGTCATCATGAGGATGCTTTTGAGCTTAGCACACTCACCTACATGATGGAGTTCATAGATGGACACTGTAATTAATGTGATTTTGTTTTTGCTGCATTTATTTACGTTTTCATATTATATTCAATTTCTAGATTAATTGTGTAATTTTTGGTGGCTAAGTGAAAAGATGATCAAATACCGAAACATAAACCATCCGATATTATAAAAGTTGCTGATGTTGAAGTGTTTGATTAGCTCATTTAGTTAGATGTATTATTTGCTTCAAAACTATAACATATAAACTAGGATAATAGTAAAAGTCCATGCATGAGGAAGTGTAGACACCATTTAAGTCGAGGGTTTTTGTTTGTTTTTGGTATGAATTAAGTCGAGGGTTGAAATTTAAAAGTAGGTAACTTTAGGGATGTGTGATTATACTGTAGGCCACACTACCTAATAGGTGATCATAATTAAAGAAAAGGTATTAAATACAGTACAGGACATCTACACTCGGAAGTTAGTGACTTAGTGAGACATAGCAATAATTATATGGCAGAAGAGTCATAAACGCAGAACATTTTTGATTAATTATATTTTACTATTTTAGATAGCATATAATAATACGAGTATTTGTGATTATTAATACGATATTAAAATATGTCATTCACAGTGCCCTAAAAAAATTATACTTTTCTGTTTCATATTAAGTTTTATTTAAGGTTTTTTCAAATATATTAAGAAAACAATTAAAATTTTATTTTTTACCCCTAATTAACACTTTCTGTTTCATTTTAGTTGTAGTTTTAGGGGATTTGCGTAATTTCACATAAATTAATAAAATATATTAAAAATTATATTATACTTTTAAAAACCAAGTTGACTATTACTCTCTCTGTTCATTAATATTTGAGGTCTAGACTTTTCTTATTTGTTTCATATTGTTTGATGTTTTAGTTTTTAAAGTTACTTTTTGCTAATAAATATTACAAAAATACAAACTTCAACAGAAATATATGATTTTTATTGGTTAAAAGTTATTTAAAATGAAAAAGTAATACAATTATAGTTAAACATTAATTGTTTCTTAATCTATGTAAAAACTTTAAAACATCAAATATTAAGAAATTGAGGGAATAATATTTCACTAGATCAAAAACTAGGTATTTAATACCAAAATTTACATTGAAAAACGAAAAAGATAATTATTTTAAAATAACAAAAAGTCTAGAAGTACATAATGTAATTATTGAGCTAAGATAATAAAAATAAATATACAAATTGGATTAAAATTTTGCATTGAAAATACTATGAAACAACATTTATAATAAAACAAAAATTAAACTCTAAAACAACATTTAATATAAAATAAAGGGAATACTACTGTAGCTGTAGTATAAGACAAGGTTGTCCGCTTTCTTCTTGAACCTCTTCATATACTCCAGTTCACAGGTCAAAAAAAAGCTTGGACTTAAATGTTCACTAACGACTTTTTCTAAAAGTTAAGATAAAAATAATACTAATATTTACATATTAAACTGCATGTATAGTAGGGAATAAAAAATAAAATGAAAGAGGAAACAGAGGAGGTGGACTAAACAAGCACTAGCCAGTAGCCAGGACAAAGATAGAGCTCAGAAAGGTAAGGGAACAGCAGATTATGGTAACTGGTTGTAAGCGTCAGATTTAGTTGCCAATAAAATTTTCAGAAGTCTGTCTATCAATCAAAATTTTGAAATGTAACAGAGTATTACTGTGCAATATTTTATTATGTACTCTAAAAGAACAATGACATGCTGGAAATTACCTGGTTTTATTTTGATTGATTCCCCCCTGCACCACCCTCCCCACCACCGCCAAGTCTCAGAACCCTGCCCAGCACTGACAG